>PVKH010000735.1:11322-34943 GCA_004027955.1 Chaetophractus vellerosus | reverse complement strand
AAAAATGTACATAGATATATAAAAAATAAATAAAAAATTAATTAAAAAAAAAAAAAAGACTCTGTTCCTCAAGAACCACTCCTGGTACCAGCTGTATTAGTCAGGGTTCTCTCAGGAAACAGAATCAACAGCAGATATCTGTCAATAATATAAGATTTTAGAAGAATCTCTCACATGACTTTGGGGATGCATAAGTCCAGGTTCTGCAGGCAGGCTGCAAGCCAGGGGCTCCATTGAAAGAACGATGGAAGGTCCTTGAAGATTTTCTGGGAGAAGTTGGTTGTCCAAAGACGATTTGGGAAATTGTTTCTGAATGTTGAAATCACTTCCCCTTTTAAGGCAGTCAACTGATTGGATAAAAGCATCATCCATTCTTGACCTAATTTCCCTGATTGATGCAGATGTTATCAGCCATCCATGCAGTAAACTCATGGGTGATAGAAGTTGATAAATGTTCTTGTATTACAATTAGCCCAGTGCTTGCTGGATCTAATACCTGGACACAATTACCTGGCCAAGTTGACACATTAGCCTAACCATAACAGCCACAGAACAGGTTATCTTATCCACTTGATTATTAAAATCTTCCTCTGCTGAATTCACCTTCTTGTGGGAATTCATGTGGAACACAAATATAATCGTGTTTTTTGCCCAATCAGAAAGGTCTATCCACATACTTGTTCCTCAGACCTCCTTGTCACCAATTTTCCAATCATGTTCCTTCCAAGTCTTTGAGCATCCAGCCAAATCATTGGCAATGGCCCATGAATCAGTTTACAAACGCACCTCTGGCCATTTCTTCTTCCAAGCAAAATGAACAACCAGATGCACTACCCCAAGTTCTGTCCACTGGGAGGATTTTCTCTCACCACTATCTTTCAAGGATGTCCCAGAAAAGGGCTGCAGTGCTACAGCTCTCCATTTTTGGGTGGTACCTGCACAGTGTGCAGAACCATCTGTAAACCAGGCCTGAGTTTAGTTTCTTATCCTCAGTCAACTGATTGTAAAGGACTCCCCAAGAGGCCAAAGCCTCTTGGGTGACCATGGGCATTTGGGCTACTTCCTCATGTAACTTACTTGTGCCTTCAGGACATTCTCAAACCCATTTCATATATGCCACTTCAACTTTATTATGGAATGCTGCTGTGCATGTCCAACTTTATGGTTTGGTGGGTGTGATGGTTAGGCTAATGTGTCAACTCGGCCAGGTAATTATGTCCAGGTAGTAGGCCCAGCAAGCACTGGGCTAATTGTAATACAAGGGCATTTATGGACTTCCATCCCCAGTGAGTTTACTGCATGGATGGCTGTTTACATCTGCATCAATCAGGGAAATTGGATCAAGAATGGATGATGCTTTTATCCAATCCGTTGACTACCTTAAAAGGGGAAGTGATTTCAACATTCAGAGAGAATTTTCCAGTTCATCTTTGGACAGCTAACTTCTCCCAGAAACTCATCAAGGACCTTTCATCAGTCTTTCATCAGAACCACTGGCTTGCAGCGTCCCTGCGGAACCTGGATTATGCATCCCCATGGTCACGTGAGAGACTCTTATAAAATCTTATATTATTGATAGTTATCTCCTGTTGATTCTGTTTCCCGAGAGAACCCTGACTAATACAGTGGGTTGGACAATACCCAGTTCATGATAGGCAACTCAGGTCTCTTGGTAATTTGATGGCCCATGGTTAAGAGTTCAGTCTCTACTAAGGCCCAGTAGCAAGCCAAAAGCTGTTCCTCTTCTGGTGAGTTGATGGGTGGGGTAATCAATCAAAAGTGCAAAGAGCTAGAACTCCTCTCATGCCATTAGTAAAGGGGTGGAATAATTAATGGATTAAAAAACTCTCCCTTGCTCACTCTCTCTCTCTTGCCTTCTGTGCCAAGTTCTCACCTTGTGCCCCCTGCATGGTTCAACACACAAATAAAAACTGGGCATTTATAATCTATAATGGGAAATCAGCCCTCTTTCTCACTCTTTAGCTCCTTACTCTCTGTCTGGGTCCCCTGATTTGTTATTTTCTCTCATTTTTCTTCCCTCCCTACCTTAATAAATTACTGGCCTAACTAACCCAGCAAGGTCTTGAAATTCATTTCTGCAGCATAGTGAAGAACCTAGACAAAATCCATTAACACCATGATCTATTAGCCAACGCCATAAGTCTATGTGACTCTAACTATTTTCTGTGCTGCTTTGACTCTGCCTTATATTGTGGTAGCCATGCCCATCTCGTCTTTCGCAATTAATTGCCAAACTTGACTTTTACTGGCCTGAGATCTGATCATCCATGTCATGCTTAAGGATACTAATTCCCTCACAGCCCTCCCTACAGTAACATCTGGACTACAGAGAAGAGCAATCATAGAGTTCTTCAGGGAAGATGGAGTTATTCTTACAAATTTATTCCTCACAGTCCTGGTTAAAAGTGTATCCTCTGCAAATCCCTGGGGTGGCTGGGCAGGTCTTGAATGGTAAATCCATTCTGTCATTCCAATCTCTGTAAGCCTTTCAATTCCCTCTTCTACTGTATAACATGGAAAATCGGGCATCTCAACCTCAGACATGCTACTCCTTTTTGTGGTCCATGTTTCAGTCAGCTACCTGAGCAAACTGTTAGAGCCCTTTCTAACCCCTCTATCTATAATGCTGAATCCAGAATTTCACATAGAGGGCCCATATCCATAAATTCAGCCTGATCCAACTTTATATTCCTTCCACCACTATCCCATAGCCTTAGTATCAGTTCTCACACATATTTCCCTGATTTCTGTCTTTATAAGTTGGAACATTCATGCAATTCTTTCAGAGTATAATGTACTTCCTCATGGGTCACACTTTGTATTTCACCTTTGGGGGCTTGTTGTGATTTTAGTCTAATAATAGTCTCAAAGAGAATAGTGGTGGGGGTGGGTAAGGAGAAGGATTAGAAATGCCTTGCAAACTACTGACCTCAGGGCATTCCTTTGTATTTTCTTCTGGTAAAACAGGATTAACCTCTTCAGGCAGGGATTGGAAGGCAGATTCCTCAGTGCATCGTGGAGGTTGGGCAGTGCATGCTGGAGTTTGGCTGGTGCCTGCCTCATGGCTGGGAGGAGGTCCAGACTCTGGGTCAAGGCTGAGGTTGAATTATACAAGGTTGACAAGGTGTCATCTCCACAGGGCAGGCCATCACAGATTTATCGGGTAAAGTCAGCAGAATTGAAGATTCCAATGTCTCCACTGATATTACCATCATCCCATATGTCTCTATCCCAGTTCCCGGGGTTCCACTCCTTTCCAATCCATGCCTTCACTTCACCTGCAGACACCCTGTGTGGTTGAGATTTTAGTTTCCTTTGTAGCTCTGCTACTTGTGCAATGAAAGTCTGAATCTGGTTTTCAAGTATCTCCAACCTGTGGCTGCAGGAAATAAGATTTTCTTTCAGGGCACACAGAAATTTTCAAATCATCCATGTGGCATTCAAATTGCAAATTTGAAGGATTTTGCTCAGCTCTTTCCTTTGTAACTGTATTCAGAGTATTTTGGAGAAGCCAGCAAACATAATTGTAATGTTTGACTCCACAAAACTCTGTTAAGGTGTTGAAAACACTCTCACTCAGATCCTTGCCTCTTATGAGCATGGAAGTAGGGGAATACAGTGGTGGTAATTTGCATATCTCTATTCCCAACTCATGCCATGGACCGTTAGTGTCCTCTTCATTATTACAAAGGGAGTCATTAGTATCCTTGAGTCCAAATAGATTAGAGAGCCAATTGTAACACTCCCAGAACCACTTCAGATATCCCATGTTTAAGATTCTATTCCTCAAGAACCACTCCTGGTACCAAACTGTATAAGTCAGGGTTCTCCAGGGAAACAGAATCAATAGGAGATATCTGTAAATATTGTGAGATTTTATACAATTCTCTCACGTGACCATGGGACGCACAAGTCCATATTTCATAGGCAGGCCGCAAACAAGGGGCTCCTATGAAAGTCCAATGAAGGCCCTTGATGAGTTTCTGGGAGATGCTATCTGTCCAAAGATGAGCTGGGGAATTCTCTCTGAATGTTGAAATCACTTCCCCTTTTAAGGCATTCAACTGATTGAATAAAGCCTCACTCATTGCTGACAGCACTCTTCTTGGCTGATGTAGATTGTAGATGTAATCAGCTATCTGTGCAGTAAACTCACCGGTAACTGAAGTTGATAAATGTCCTTGTATTACAATTAGCCAAGTGTCTGCTTGACCAAACAATTGGGCACAATTACCTAACCAAGTTGACACATTAGCCTAACAATCACAGCCCCATCTACTCCGTTTGATATAGACTTGCAATCCTTTCTGATTACTTTTTTGTGTGACTTACAGTAGGCAACCGTTGTAGCTGAACTCTTCACCTTAATTTTTTTCACACTGTCCCAGTTGTCTACCAACCATTTTTATGCCCTCAGGACAAACTTTGGTTGACTGGGTGGTGGGGGAAGTTGAGCCTAGACCAGTTTTCTAATTCAGTCTTTCGGATTTCCACATGATAGTTTAACATATGCACAAGACCCATTCTGCTCCCCTTGGAACAGGTTGAAGGACCTACAATAAGAGTGCAAACTGACTCTATCCTGCATTATGGACAGGATAGGAGAAGGGCTAGCAAGTGTGCCAGTAGGTTCTTATCTATAACATTTGAAGCTGTGTTTTCTAGATTTAGCACTTGCTCAATTAATGCAGCCTTTTAACTGTTGTCAGTAGTTTTGAGGAAGGTTATTCTCTTTAGGATTCCTCTGTATTTGCCTGAGGGTCGTTGGAAAAATGACAGCCCTAGGGGCAGGCTTTCTTCCTAAAGTAGCTGATCAAAATTAGTGTCTTGTGATCAGACCACACACCTATGGAGTTTGGAGGATTAGGTCTTTATGTCCTACCCTGGCACCAGCAAGTTACACCAGGAACCCAAGGGGCAATTCCCACTGTTCTCCACCACACTCATGTGGGAAGGGGTATGGTAGCTACTCTCACAAGTGTGATACTCACATTAATTCATCACATTTTATGAGCCTCTTCCTCCCACTCCTCCCTGGATGCTGTACAGTGTTCCACTAGGCTCCAGAGTTTCAAAATAGTTGATTCAAACAGTTTTGGACAGTTCAGTAGTTGTTATGGTGGAGGGGCTGATTCCTGGAGCTTCTTAATTTGCAAACATCCCACAATGCCCTCTAAGATTAGGTAAAACTTTGACCTAACACCCCTCAATTTAGCAATGCTTATGGTGCTGACCATGGACAAAACTCAGAGGTCAAAAAAGCCAGTTGATGTAAATCAGTATGTATCAATCACCCATGGCAAATATCTAGAGGAGTCCACATTTGGTGGGGGTGGGGGGCCTAGCTTTTTTCTTTTGTCTGGTTTTAAAGTTTGGATCCTCAATGCAGAAGGCATAAATGTTAATTTTGTTGCACTTCTACTTGAATTCTAAAATATTAGATTAAGATTCCAATTCATATATAATTTGAGATCAGGTGGAAACAATGTATGGTGATAGAAATCAGAACAGGAGATGCCTAGGAGGAAGAAGGAGTTAATTGGCAAGGGTAGAAGGAAACTTGGGGGTAATTGAAATATTCAATATCTTGATAGGGGTGTAGATTACATGTGTGTTCCCATTTGTCAAAAGTTATCAAACAGTACACATAAAAATATTTGACCTTATTATTTTACCTAAAATCCAATTACCTCAAGATTGACATGTTTTGCTAAAAAGAAACCCTGGAGAAAGCAGGTGGAAAATAATCAAATGTTACAGAATTCAATGAAACCCCTAAATACAGAAAAACCTAAAATATCACTGACTCATATTGTTATTCAATTATTCCTTTTTTGAGAATATAAACTGACTTTTTAATTTATTATACTGAAAGTTAGGTAATTAGGAATTTAAAGTTAGATATGGTGTTTGTAGTGGTATAAAACTTATGATGGTTTGATAAAGCTTAACCTGCTAAAAAGGAAAAAATAAAATAGCAGTCAACCAGAGGCACACATTTATGATCAATATACTATCACAAAAGTTTGAACATGTAGTCAGTCTTCAAGTGATAAAAGACTTTTTACTGCTCTCCAGTGCTAACAATTTTCAATTTCAACAGTTTTCCACTATGAATTATTTCTTAGTTATTCTGAGACTATACCCACTTCTAATCAATCAAATTAAACAGCCTTTGGAAGCCAAATATCCAACTGTTTAGAGCTGCCACCTATAAATATTCTCTGAAACCACGTTTTATTAAAATTATGTCTACAGGTATTCATATCTCCATTCCTTATTTTAATCATATTTATCAATAATATTTTATTCATACCAAAAAATATTATTAGTATCATTAAAGAGTACTCATTTATACATGCATTGACTATATTTTGACATTTGTTTTTTGTGTCCTGGAGACATTAAAACTTTGTATAATGTTTTCACAAACCTTGAAGAAATTTCTGAAAAAAAAATCATCCTTAAGGTTTCAAGTTATATAGTTTCATTCCTCCTACAAGAAAAATAATAAAGGGCATACAAGGTAAAATTGATTAAGATATTAATCATAAAAATAATTATCAATATAAAGTAGTAAAGTCATAGTTACAATTCAATACAGCTTAGCCAGAGGAAAGTTGCCACTTCATTTTGGAACTTAAAGAAATATACAGGAATTTCACAATTTACGGTGCTTCCTCTATACAGTTTACTGGCAAATAAAGGCATTTAAATAAATTCAAAACAACACAAGCAGATATGTGTTAAAAGCACAAATGTGCTTTTAGTCCATGGGCATGACACTAATCAAGAGGGGCTCCTGGGAAAGATTACCCAGAGGAGGAAGTTTGCAAACTTTAACAAATAAAATACAGGACAAATATGGTTCTTTTTTTGGTAAAATCATGTCCCTAATAGTGATTTGACCATACTTATACAAAAGTATTGTTTGTTATTTATCTGAAATTCAAATTTAACTGGGCTTCCTGTACTTCTTCCTGGAAACTGTACTGAGAAATTGAGTCAGTAGTTGAGCTTTGAGAAAAAAAGTTAAATTGAACAAATATGTGGATCCAGAGATTGGGAGGATGTGCTTTTTGTAATGAGAGACACATACAAACTCTCCAATAAAATTTGTTCAGAGTAGAAGGCTCAATATAGGGTTGGGATCGGGCAATTATGTTGGTGAAGACCAAAGCAGGTAGATACTCGGTATGCCATGGAAGGAAGTCTGAACTTTCTGCTGAAAGTAAATAAAGCAAGGGGGAAATATGCAGGCATTTTGGTAGGTCTTTTTTTTTTGCCACAAAGAGGAAGGTGATATGATTGGAAACAAAATCATCATCTATGATTTTAGAACACAGGAAAAGCATTTCATCATGTGAAAAATGGTGGGAGGTAATTTTTAAGGAGGGAGTTAAAAAGAATGAAATAGGTTTACAAAAATTATTGTGGAAATATAAATTGACTCTCCTAATTCACCAACTAGATATAGAGCAATAGAGATGAAGGGATAATGAGGGATCATTTCTAGGTTCTGTCTTTGGGCAATGATGGAAGTAATGATGCCATTCACTCAGCTTTGGAATACCATCTAAGGATAGGGTTGAGGGGGTGATTGTGAGTTTAGCTTTGGATATCTTGAATTTGAGATGACAGTACAATATCTGGATAGAACTGTGAAAGATGGAGTTGGATATATGGCTTTGGAACTTGGTACTAGGAAATGTTGGTAGAAAATAAACATTTTGAAGCTATTGGCATAAATATGGTCACTGGGTTCATGAAAGAAGATGCAATGATCCAGCCAGTGTCTGTCATGTGAAATGATATCATCAAACCTATAATGCAACTATATTATGAATTTCATTTACCCTTTGGAATTGAATATAGAATAAATGAAAAGTATTAGATGTTTGAGGAAACATCTTCAGACAAATATCTTACAACATAGATATGATCCCATTTTACAGGTCACAAAATTCAAATGAGTTAAGGATAAACAATTTGACAATTTGACTAAAACTGTACCTCTAGACTGAGATTTTACCATGAATCAATACGACTCCAAAGCTTACGGTGTTTTGATTTCATAATTCATAACCTTAAACTCTATCAATATGGCATTTTTACTAGAAATGTATTATTTGGAAAAATAATGAATGGATTTTAAAATTATTACCTAATCTTTGAGCCTAAAAATTTAAATATTGTACTTGATTAAAATATGTGAAGGTAATGGTTTTTATGTTACATACACAAAGGTGAATGACAAAATACAACTACCTTTCAGTAAAACCAATATAAACACTAAGGACTAAATTATGGACTCAAATTAGAACATAAAATGATATCAAACATAATGACACAAAGTAAAAAGCAAAAAGAAACTAATATAAAGGTAACAAATTTTCTCGTGAGTTATCTAAATCAAAACAAAACAAAAAAAACCAGAAGAATGTTAAGTATATCATGTTTATTCTAACTCTCCCACCAATCTAGTCAAATTGTAACACTTATGATTAAGCTTTCCCAGGGTCTTAATTTGCTTGGGACCATCCTAATACATGGCTGTGTTTTTGTGTCATTATTAGTAGCATGCCCTTTCTCTCCAAAATATCTCATTTTTGATGATAAATTACATGATCTCCTCACCTATGAGACATTTTAGTGATATGACAGAGTTAGGATGTGGGGATTATAACCAGTTATTGTAACACAGGACTGTAGGAGTCATATTAGTCAAGGTCCTCTAAGGAAACAGAACCAACAGATATATGCATGTGTACACACACACACACACATATAATGTGAATATTGTGAGATTTTTATAACAAATGTCTCATGTGACTGTGGGGATGAACAAATCCAAATTCAGAGGGCAGGCTGCAAGCTGGGAACTCTGTTGGAGGTTTTTGATGAATTCCTTGGGAGAAGACGGCTGGCTGAAGTAGAGATGGAAATTCTCTCTTCTGACTTCTGAAATCATCACTTCTCCTAAGACTTTCAACTGATTGGAAGAGATTTTCTTCATTGTTGAAAGCAATCTCCTAAGCTAATTGTAGATGTAATCAGCCATAGATGCAGTCGAATTCCTGATGATTTAAATTTGTGCAATACCCTCACAGTAACAAACTGGCCGGTTCTTGCTTAACTAAATGAATGGGCAACATAACCTGGCCAAGTTGATGCATGTACTTAATCATCACAGAGTACAATTTTCTCTCTCCCTTCACATTTTCCCATTATTTAAATTTCCTAGGCTGCTTAAAGCAAATACCATGTAATGGTTTGACTCAAACCTTGGGGTTACATTTTTGAGACTGAGAAAATGTCCAGATCAAGGCATCAACATGGAAATATTTTTTTCCTGAAGATCCACTGCCAGTGATTTTTGGCTCCTCTCCTGCCTGGCAAGGTGCATAGCAGCATCTTCCGATCTCCCTCTTCTCTTCTGGGTTTTGTTGATTTCATTTTCTTGCTTCTATTGCTTTCTCTCTCTCTCTTTATTTCTGTGTTAATTCCATTTTTAAAGGACTCCAGTAATAGAATTTAGACCCATTCTGAATGAAGTGGGTCACACCTTATTTGAAATAGCCTCATCAAAAGATCCTTCTTGCAATGGGTTTAAACCCACAATAATGGATTATATTTAAGAACATGTTTTCTTCTAGGGTACATACAGCATCAACTGCCCACACCTAACTATCCATATCTAACCATGGGTGGATATCTACATCTAGAGGTGTAGGGACTTATCTATTGACCTATCTGATACCTTTACTTGGCTTCCTTTCTATTTTTTACCATTTGTTTTTCCTTCTTTTATTTTGTTGCTTAATATTTCAGCAACAGTAATATGAGCTATTTCATCCTTTGCTAATTTCTGGATTTTACACACATTCTTTCATTTAATTCTCACAATAACCATGGATTTTGGTAGTATTTTTAATTAAAATGTTGGAAAATTGATACTCAAAATGGTTTAATTGACCTACTTATCATGGGACTCCTAAGCAAAAAAGTAGGATTTTAAACCTACCACTCAGTCTATACTCTGTAACAGTCAGCTGGTATGGTATTGGTTCAGAGGATACCTTGAGATAATGTGGAATGAAATTGTGCTCATTTCACTAATTGGGGATTCCTATCATTGAATGGTTTGGCAAAGGATGCAGTCTGTAATCATTCCCACACAAGGAAGAAGTGTTCTTTGTCCCACTTGTGCTTTTACTGTCCTATCAGAAATTCATAAAGATGAAAAGCAATTTTAAAATGCCCTGAGCCTAGAAGTTAACTTTCTTTATATATGAATGTGAATTTTTCCCAGTTTTAATGTAAAATAAATTTCCAGGAAATACAAATTATAGTAAAATTGAAAAAGTCTTAACTTGTTTTAAGAAATTTACCTAGAGCTGTCTTCAATTTGGTGTACTGGGTTATCAATAGCAACTCTTCTCATGCTATTAGATTTTCCAATACATGATACTTGTATAAGGCTATGGTTGCAACTGTCAATTTACAGTGCATGTATATTACTATATAATGTCTTATTATTTTTTCATATCTGAATATATATATATTGAAATATATGCTATTTTATTATATGTGACTTTCCTCTTATTTCTCCTTTATATTACAGTTATGATATTATATTGATGTTTTTAAATTATATTTACAGATAGGCTATATTATCTATGAATTTCATTTCAGGATAATATAAGGGCATTCAAAGGATTAATTTTTTATGAAAAGTATGTCTTAGGTCTCATAAGGCTGAGAACTACTTCCTCAAAGGAATAGAGGAATCTGTCTAGACGAATATTACAGTGCTCTGGTTCACAAACTATCAATTCTAAGGAATTTATACTATAACTAAAGTTAAAATGGAAATTAACTTGTCTCATCATACTTCACTGATGAAATTGGGTACTCATTAAAAGGGCTGTGAAAACACAGTTATTTCTTCTCATGTCCTGAATACTCAGGTTGATAGGTGGATATTTTTGAAATGTTGGATATCCCAAACATTACCTATTTTGTGATTCTGTGCTCTTCCATCCAGACTTCTTCATGCCTGAAGAACATATCCAAGTTTCCCAGAAGTTTCCACCTGAAGGTCCTCAACTTCTCAGCTGTTAGCTCTCTTCAGGAATTATCTTAATTGGGGATTACTTTGCTTAAAGACAAAGTAATACAGGACTCAGCCATCACTACCAAGATTTATCTCCTGCTATGTTTCTGCTGGACTAACAACATCTTCTGACTGATAAATTTTGTGGTTAAGAAACATGATTGGGGGCCGGCTGTAGCCCAGTGAATAGAGTGCTGGTTCACCACATGGGAGGCCCCGGGTTCAGTTCCCAGGGGCCTCTCTGAGTGGGCAAACCACCTTGAGAGGGCAAGCCTCTGTGGGTGGGGCAGAGCCACCATGGGCAGGGCAAAAAGCTGCCACAGGAAGGCAAAGCCACCATGGGCAGGGCAAAGCCACCACAGGCAGGGCAAGTTGCCTGCAAACAGAGCAGAGCCACCCACAAGTGGGGCAAGCCACCTGTGCAGTGAGCTGACTCGGCACTGTTGCCGCAATGGGGGGGAGACAAAGCAGACACAGAAGAACACAAAAGAAAAAAAATGCACACACAAGAACAAGCAGAAAGGGGGGGATATGTAACAATAACAACAACAAAAAGAATAAAAAACATGATTGTACCAGTCCCCAAATAACTGTAAGCAGCAACTAGCATAACATATTTTGTCAATAGTCCCTTTCAGGGAAAACCAGAATTGTGTCCCAGACACCCCAGAAAAACTGACAGTATTCACTTTATTGAATCTGTTTATGGGATATACCTGATCATGAAACAATCACCATGGCAGGGATGAAATATACTTACTGCCTCAAGTCAATTAATCATGACCACTAAAACAAGGAATGCAGTGAATTCCATGCAAATTTCATGATTGAGATTGTGAGGAGAAGCAATTTGCCAAAGAAAATCAGAAATACTTTGACCAATCAAGGATGCTGGGTAGCAAAAAATAGGTATGTATTATTTTCAACATGAACCCTGATCTCATCCACACAATATTCTGTACTCATTGTCCCTTGAAGATTCCATAAATGTTTTCATCCATAGGATTCATTCACTCTTGTTTTAACCTTCTCTTGAAATTAGACTTTCTTTACAGTCCAACTCCAGACTTTTTTGGATTGTCCAGCTCATGCTTGTCATGTCACCTTTGGAACAGGTGTAATTAATTTATAATTATATTGAGTGTGTTTTATTTACCACGTTCAATATTACTTAACTTGTAATGTGTGTGTAGCTAACCTCCAATATTTAAAATCTAAAACACTGAACCTGTATTAAGTCTTTTGACATCTTCCCAAATATTCAATCCTATACAACCTAAGGCCCAGAAAATACACGGAATAATTTGCTATATTGAGTTGATATTATTATAGATGACAACAAATTCATTATATACAGAGTTAAAATGGATGAAATAATTCTCTTGTGTGTTCCTATCAGCACTGTATTTTACAGAACACATATAAAACATCACACACATATTACTTTAAGTAAAAAGCTTCTCTTTTGGAAATATTAAAAACTGCCTTAAGGGTAACAATTCCTTAATGTTTTTTAAATAGATGTTTAAAAGGAGAGCTATAATGTGCTTTTATTTTTGGCTATGGAAAACTGATTATTATTGATGGGTTTGGTGTATAGAAAGGAATTATTCAAAAGTGTAAAACCTAACATATTATTATGTCAGTAAAAAGATGACTTAAATTTATACTTTATGATTTAATAGCATAATATTAAATCACAATACCATATTATTTTGATTTTGTCATTATGGAAAATTATAGATAGGCCAGGAATTGGAATAATGCTAGAAGAAAGTAAAAATTATGACAAAATTAAAATTAATAGATGTTTTTATTGAATCAATAGAAAAATAGTTTTAGTTAAGACCTTATACAAATTAATATCAAGAGAATTAAAGCATAATAATAATAATGAAATAACAGAATTTTTATGAGAAAATATAGTGTGAATAAAATGGTCTCTGGAATTGCTAAACCTGTAATTAAATGATTATTATTCATTAAATCTGTGAGACATCTAATTAACCATGTAAAATTAAGTACATATGTATATATTTTATTTAAACTATGAAATAAATATGAAGATAGTTACATTTGGTATATGCTTATTTAATCTCAGTCTTTTCTTTTGAGTAAATTTCTCATCCTCTTACAGTTTGTACCCATAGAATAGAATGAAAGATAGTGAAATGATTTTCTGGTTCAGAGGTAATATTTTCTGAATGTTTTCATTTAACAATACTTCTGAATATGAATGACCCCAAGAAAATGAAAAACAAAACAAAACAAAAAACAGTAACCACAATAAAGCAACTTTGCTGGTTCGCTATATATTACAGCTATAATTTTACTGATATATTTAAAATTCAGAATCATCATAATCAATTACTTGTTCTATTTAATATTTTGATAGTCTATTTTTCCTTTTTCCCTCTCATAAACAAAACAAAACCAAAAGACAAAATGAAATTTTAGTTTCAGTGACTGCAACTATTTAAACAAAATCATTCAAATGTAATATTGCTATCTATCAATAGGCCATCTCCACAAAAACAGAGCAAGGGAAAAAATAACCTTCCATAATATCAGAAAGAAATCATCAGAATCAATGTACTTGAAGAGTTAATTCTGATTTATATAGTAACTTAAGTATTTCTAAATGCTTTTTATATGTATTATCTTCCATGATAATCACATCTACTATATGTGAAGTTGCTTACTACTAATATTTTTCAGGGAAATATTCAGCCTCAGACAGGATAACAACATGTCTGAGGTTTCATACTACACAATTAGGAGAGCTGAGTCTCAGATACTGAAATCCTAATGAGAAAGCCTATTTACATTGGCTTATGTCAAACTGAAAATAATTGGATCAATGTATTCTGAGAAATGCCCAACTTTCCAAAATGCAAAATTTTGTTTTTCTAATTTATCAGATGAAAATATGAAATCTAAAGATAAGAGGGTATTCATATTTTTATAGGATTTCTCATTTATTAAAACAATTCTCTTTAAATCATCTCTTTATAATCAATGTACCAATTGTATTTGTGGAAGAATTTGTACTACCTTTAATGCAAATGGCTCTATGGCGTTTAGATTTGTATGTCGTGACAAAGATTGCATTATCTTTATAAAAATCAGAGTTTCCAATAAAAGAACATTAGTTTCCAATGTTTTTCCATTATTCAAATTTAGTGATTATGTTTAATTACCTTTAGACAGGCTTCTTTTCTGTATTGTCTTGGATAATGTTGAACTGATATCATTATCTAAAGTTATTCCTTTGAGGGACTCTCTGCAAAAAAATAGATATTTCTTATCATTCCTAGCAGGTTTCCTGAACAGAGTTACTTTAGGGTATATAAGATGCAAGATTTTTATTGGCATATTTTGTGGTTGATCAGAGATAACAAATGGTTTCTCAAATTCACATTTCTGTGCATGACCAGCAGCTGGCAGCCTGTTGCTTCTCTGCAACTTAACTTTTTAGCATAATTTAATGACAGATATGTCCATTTTCAATAAATGATACACATTATTCAGAAAAAATATTTGATGAGATGTAAAGTATTTGCCAATGCCTGATGACTGAGGAAAGTGCAAACATTGTTGTACTAGATATTCTTTCAAAGATGTCTACAGTTTAGCTTGAGATGGAATGTAGATGTGTAATCACTGTCAGTGGTGTCATATTTTTAATACTGAAAGGCTGCAGTGAAGATACTATGAGGTATAGTAATTAGAAAATTCATTCTGGGTCTATTGACAAGCTATCTTTCATGAATGGGAGCAACAGAAACTCTGGAAATTGAGGTGTCTAAGCTTTAATTATTTTAGGGTAAGAAGGCAGTTAGTGAGAAGCCAATAGAGAATTCAGGTATGGTTTAAATTAGTGAAACTCTAATTAAAAATGCCCTAATTTATATGCATTCAGGAAAAACTTACTCAGCTTGAGCACTGTTAACTTCAGTATCTGGTCACATTCTTAACACTCATAAAAGGATCTTGATAATGTAAGTATAGTTATCAGGAAATTTTCATGTATGCAGAATAGTTTGACTACATAGAATAAATTCATTTTAAACCTTTGTAGTAGAGTAGAATATATTCAGTATCTGGATTAGAGTTCTAACTCTATCTTTTCTTGCATATACACTTTGCAAAATTGATTTAACATATTTTATATAATTTTATCTTCAATATTACTGTATAACCTTGATCATGTTAGTTAGCATGTCTGAACTTTTGTTTTCTCATGGATATAACAAGAATAATAGTGATACCACAAACTCCAGCATGTGTAGAAGACTCAAATGATATGAACAATATAAAGCAAGTGACAGTATTTTATAAATTATATAGCCACACAAAACATGCTATTACAAGGTTACATAAATATCTGTGCTTAAGGCTACATTTCCTGAACTAAGGTAAATCAAGAATATTTAATTGCAATAAAATATTTTGTTGCTAGAAAGGTCTGTAGAAGTCTACTCCCTTTCAATATAAACATCCAAGAGACAGTCATTCAGTCTTAGTTTCAACAATAGTAATGTAGGGCTTTCACTTATTTTACCCTGCCATTTTCAAACATCTGTATTCTTTTTGATATCCAGATGAGACACTATCATTTATTCCTGAACACTTTCAATATACTAGAAACCATGTGATGTACTAATGTTAAAAGATGGGAGATAGAGATTGAAACAAGACAAGGAAGCCAAGCATGTATGTATCTCAAAATTACAGTACTGTCAGGGCAGTGTAGGAAGGTCCTATTTACTCAATTCCAGGACTATAACAATTGGAATGAACCCTGGGTGGCTTATAAATACTGGACAAATCTGGCAGAAATTACTGACCATTTTAGGCAATCAATCAGAGACAACTGCACCCTTTATTTTCTCTTAAGCTATTTGTATTTGGTTTCATAGCAGAGAATGAGGACATGTGTCCCAAGTACCACTTCACTGTGACTCTCCCCACATCAAATCTTTGTACAAAAGTATGATATTCTAAGTAGATGAAGCAATAGAGTGGTCAGAGGGAAATATGAATTTCAGCAATAAATTGGGAAATATGACATAGCTACCTGTATTAGTCTGCCAAAGGTGTGCTGATGCAAAGTACCAGTAATCTGTTTGCTTTTATAAAGGGTATTTATTGGGGGTAAAAGCTTACAGTTCCAAGGATGTGGATAGTCCAACTGAAGGTACCATAAGAGATACTTTCTCACCAAAATCAGCAGCTGCTTGTTGAAATAAGGTGGCAGACAATCTGTGCCTGGTCTCTCAGGGTTTCCTATATCAGTCTTTAGCATAGAGTTTGTTTCTTTCTGGGCCTTCTCAGCTGCTCGGGTGCTCTATTCTCTTCAGCTTCAAATGATCTGCAAACCTAAATGATATTATTTCTACCCTATTTTTCAATAAAAACTGAAATATGGGATATTCCTACTTAAATTGTATAGAATTTCTCTTTGGGTTGATTGTAAAGTTTTGGAAATGGATGATGGTAATGGTAGCACAACATTGTGAATGTAATTAACAACTATTAATTATATATGTGAACCTGTTTGAAAGGGGACATTTTCTGTCATATATATGTTACTAGAATAAAAATTAAAAGAAAAACATAGGATTGTATAACATAATGAACTCTATTGTAAATGATGGACTATAATTAATATTGTAAGTATAAAAATATTATTTCATGAATTATAGCAAATATACCACACTAATGCAAGGTGTTAATAAGAGAGTGGTATATTATATGTATGATATATGTGTAAACTTACAACTTCTATAACAAAAAAATGTATATTAAACTTAAAAATATAAGAAAGTATTAGGATTTTTGTCTTCTAATTAAGTAAATTCTCATTGCACTGCCTTAGCTTATTGTATTATAATCTATACCACATGCTCTGGAGAGTCCGATGAGATCATAGAGTGCTTTTTACCTTTGTGTTGGATCAAGGAAGAAAATAATTACTGTGTACTTATAAAGAGGAATAGACTGATGACACAACAGTGGAAGTTGTTAAATTTCCTGTTCATTATGAGTCTAAAAGAGATATCTTCCTAAGTGACCAGTCAGATTTCTAAAACACTAGTGCTTGTGCATTATTGATAAAGTTGCCCAAAGGAAAATAGAAGCACAATTTGTTTAAATTGTTTTGGAGAAAATTAGAAAAAATAAATATGATATTGGGGGTTGATTCTTGTATCCCACCAAAGGTATGTTCAAGTCCCAACTCCTGGTCCTGAGGGCTTGAACGCAATTATAAATAGAACCTTTGAAGATGTTATTAAGCTGTGTCCAAAATCAATTAGGGTGGTTCTTAATCCAATATGGCAGAAGCTCTTATGAGCAGAGGAAATTAGATAGAAAAAGAAGAAAGTAATGGGGACCAGGCAGAAGCTAGAGCCAATGTAACCCAGAAGATAAAGGAGAAGAAGCTTCCATATCACTTATAATCTGATGGAAAAGCCAAGGAACCCCAAAGATTTCCAGCCAACCACAAAAATGCCTACCCTGGGAAGAAGCAAGCCTTCTAACCCCTGAAACTGTGAGCCAATAAATTACTGTTGTTAAGCCAAGCATTTTTAGAATATTTGTTTCAGCAATCTTGAAACTAATACATATGGTAAGTTATGGAAATCCACATATCAGAATCAAAGTTAAAGTAGATTGTTTCAATACTGCTTATCCATTTCAGGGAGTACCTCGGCAATTACATTGCATGCAGTTTTAGTCTGTCTTTGGTTTCTCCATTTTCAGCTGTGACATATTACTTGAGGGCAATGGACATTGCCTATTAGACTTTTCTATGCCCAGTGTAATCTAGTTGACTTATTACATTTTATATGAATTAATAAATAAATGAATTAAATGCTCTCTATGAAAACAGTAGTTATACTTTTCCCCAGAATTAATAAAACCAGGGGTCAGAAAATTTTTATATAAAAGAAGAGAAAGTAAATATTTTGGGTTCAGAGGACCATAAATTCTCTATCACAACTACTCAAATCTGCCATTGTAATGCAAAAGCAGCCATAGACAACACATTACAAAATGGGCATGTCTGTGGTGCAATAAAACTTTATTTACAAAAATAGGCTGTGACCTGCATTTTAACTTGTGGACCACAGTTTGCTAACCTCTGAACATGACCATAAATTGTGTATATGTATATATATATACACACACACACAAATTAAATATATATATGTATATATATACATTCTATATATATGTAAAGTTTACGTGTGTGTTTTAGTTTACTTGGCTGCTCAAGCAAATATGAGCCAATGTAACCCAGAAGATAAAGGAGAATGGACTGATTTAATAAGAGGAATTTATTAGCTCATGGTTTTGAGGGTAGAAAAACTTCCAAATCTTTGTGCCATCAAGGCAATGCCTTCTTCCCAAAGACTAGCATTCTGGAGTTGGGGGTGACTGCCTGTAATCCTTGGTCCTGGGCTCCTCTGTCACATGGCAATAAACATGGTGGCCTTTTGTGGCCTCTTCCTTCTCTTCCAGGTCCAGCTGACCTTCAGCTTTTTCACTATCCATGGCTTTCTCTCTCTCTGTCTGAGTTTCATTCTGCTTATAAAGGACTCCAGGAATAGGATGAAAGTTCCTACTAACAATAGGTTCACACGCACAGAAATGGATTAAGTTTAAGAAATAGTTTTTTGAGGGAAGAGATGGCTTCATATGTACATGCATATATATACATATATGTATATATAGTAAAGATCTAGATGTACTTTATCCTTTGCTAATGGTGTTATTAAACTAACTGCTATGCAGAAATGGAGGAAGTACCTCATTCCTATATTTGTTTCTAGCTCTTATAAGTGCTATCGTATCCAATGATCAAGTGATTTATTCTTGAGCACAAATTTAACAATTATCTAAAATAATCCCTGCCTCAAGATCCCTATTTTATATAGGCAAGTCCAATTCATCTTGATTGTGGTAGTGAGGAATAGTTCCTACACTGAGAAGGGATAAAGTTGTCCTTAGATATAAAACAGAGCTCTTCATCATCTACCATTCCATCATTTGTCATTAATAAATATCCTCAAATTTAAAACATCCATTAGGTCTCACATGAAATAAATTATATAGTAAAACATATTATTACATTGTGACTTTCTTTAATGTTCCTACATCTACAATCTATCTATATTTCCTTGCTCTAGTCTCAATAAACTTGTTTATTATTACATCTTTGATAATTTGGCTCTTGCACTCTTGATATTGCTCTTACATTTTTAATTCACCTCTCCAAGTTAGTTCAGGTTTTCATTCTTTCAAATTATCTTCTGACAACTTTTCAACCCTTTTGTTTTACCTCAACACTTCTAGACCAGGACCAATCTAGGTAATGTCATCAGCATTGTATCCTGATCTTGGTAATTTTTTTCTATAGTATGCCTTTAAGATTTGCTCCTCTCCCTTGCTTTTAATGGCCCCTTTGCTCTAGAAGCTGATGATAACCTACTAGGAGTCCAAATCACGATACAAAGCAAAGCATACTAATTTAAAATATTGGAGAGTAGCAAGGTTGTGGCAGGAGTCATCCTAAGAAGTGTTTGTAGGACATCAGATTCTTAGCTATAGAAAAAGTTTCAAGAACAATATTGTGCCTTAAGTATTGTGCATGTGAAGAAACGAACTATCCCTGTGAAATAATTATTGTTTTTGCACAGTCTAGGACAGAATATTGGATGAATAGTAGGCTAGGTCTGTAGGCTAGGTTATTAAGTAAACTTCAGAGAGCTGAAAAAAGCAAAGGTAGGTAAAATGAAGAAAGGGTATATAGTCTTTTGGCTGTTAATGTCTCATTAATTTAGTGGTTAGAAACATGTACAAGCACTGTAATGCAAAGTAATCAGTGGTTAACAGTGATTTCTTCTGACAGGAATAATAATCTTTCAGAAGAACTGTATTTGGTGTTGGTATTGAACATTCAGTAAGAATGGCATGCTATGTTCAAGACTTTTAAGGGCGTTAAAGTCAAGGAAACTTCATGGTAAAACTCTAAATTTCTCCATATAATCAAATACTTGAAATATATTTTTCCTTAGTTCATTTGTCTTAGTCAACTTTATCAATCTTAAATTTTTCTTCATGAAATGTAGATTAGTTACTTCTCCTTAAATTAAGATAAGCTCTGAATGATTGCCCTCAAATTTATACTGTTGTATTTTCCACAGAATCTTCTACAATTCTTCTAGCAATTCAAATGTATTCTTTATGATCTCTGTATTAGTCAGGGTTCTCTAAGGAAACAGGATCAACAGGAGATATCTGTAAATATTATGATACTTTATAAGATTCTCTCATGTGATCGTGGGGATGCATACATCCAGGTTCTGCAGGCAGGCTACAAACCAGGGGCTCTGATGAAAGTCCAAGGAAGGTCTTTGATGAGTTTCCAGGAGTTGTTGGTTGTCCCAAGGTGAGCTGGGTAATTCTCTCTGAATGCTGAAATCACTTCCCCTTTTAAGGCCCTCAACTGATTGGATAAAATGTCACTGTTTGCTGACAGCATCTCCCTGGTTGATCTTAAATGTAATCAGCCATCTATGCAGTAAACTCAGAGATGACTAAAGACCATAAATGTCTTTGTATTACAATTAGTCCAGTGCTTCCTTGACCAAACAACTGGGCACTGTTACCTGGCTGAGTTGACACATTAGCCTAACCATGACAACCTCCTATTAGCAATTTTGCCAGGTTTAAAAGTTAACTCTTGTTCTTGTATTTGTTTTATTTCTTTTATGAATGAAATCATTCTAAGATAAAAAATATATATTTCTGCATGCTTTAATATTCTTTAATTCCTTTTTCCATTATTAGTCCATGATACCTATTGTGCATATACATGAAAAATAAAGGTTGAGTTGAATTATAATTATCATTAGAGTATTATTATATTAAATTTTGGATTAAAAAGAATGAATTAAGAAAGAATTTTAATACTTTTTCTGATATTTTAATGCTCTAATTAAGATGAGAGTCTAAATAAATCTTCAAAGCTTATTTCAGTCCATTATTTCCTTCCATTTTCTATTTTAACAACAAAATTCAGTAAAAATTTTTCTTAAGTGCTTTTGGCCATATCATATTTTAAAGAGGAGTGACCTAAAAAGACAACTTATTCTTGTAATGCATTAAATAGAGCCCTAAAACAAGCCTACTGACTTACTTCAATTTATCAAAAGAATGCATCAAAAGCTACAAGGTAGTTTAGATTGAGATCCCCACATAGATAGATTTCTAAAGAATATCTCTCCATTTTTACTGGTCTAGTTCTTAGTAGCATGAATGAGAACAATAACATGACCTGGAGGTGAAAGAATTCAGAAGTCACTTGCTGAACTGAATTTTCTAAATTTGGACAGTGTTTTTTTTTTTTTTTTTTTTCAGTCCTTTTGATGGTGATATAGCAAGAGATCAGTTTGGTGATATTCAACTTTTCTTTTTTTAAAATTCCCTATCCTAGAATGTCTGACAATGAGAACAGGAGCTTGAGGCAGCCAAATCTGAACTACCATATCCAACAATACCAGAAGTCTGGCTATATCTTCCTCCATTTTCTGAAATTTAAGTGAATTCCATAGACAGGTCTGAAGTCCAAAATTATCAATAATATTTATTGTATATTTATTGTATTATGTTTACATAATTGCAGTTTACATTGTGAAAGGCATAAGTTTTTTTCAAAACACATTGGTGACATAGGCTCTGTCTTTGTGTGACCCTGTATTTCTCATTTGGAGGGTGGAAATATATGGAATAATTAAGAAAATGTATGCTATGGTGTAGTAGATTAACTGTATTAAAGGCTCTTCTTTTTCACCTTTCTTGGGTCCTACCTTTTATCATTTAAATTTGCCGTGCTCTTTCATTCAGCTTGGTCACATGACCTTCTTTCTAGATGACATGACACAAATAGAGGCTTGTAAAAGAGCTTGTACATTTCTGCTTGTGCTGAATTCCTCTGCCATCATTCTGAGAAGACATAGACTAATCTGCTAAAGAAATAGTCAATCAGCCCTCATCATCCCAGCTGAGGCCCTGTTAGATTAGCCAAGACCCAGATAACCTACAGACATGTGAGCAACTGTACTCATTACCAGCAGACACACATATCCAACTACCCTAGCGCATGATCAAGAAATGCTATTGTTTTATGCCATGGTGGCTTTTATTTTCCCTAAGATTTGGTCCTGCTGTCTCCCTCTCTGACCTCATCTCCTTCTCTTCTTCCCCTTCACTCACTTGCTCAGCCACATGGTCTTCTTAAAACCTTCATGAATGGTCCTCCAGCCGTGTCTTTGCATGTATTACTTCTCCCTGGAATGATGTCCCTCCAGATACCTACATATTTTGTTTTGTTTTTCCTTCAACTCATTTGTGTTTTTACTCAACTATCATGCTATCAAAACAGGCTTCACTGAAGATCCTTGTGAAAGTACAACCTGTTGGTTCCTCAGACCCACTATCTATATTTCCCTTCCCTGAGATATTTTTCCATTACATTGAAAAATAATCTATCATACTATATATTGCACTTCTTCTGTTTATAGGCTATCTACAACCTCTATAACTAAGCTTCATTGAGCCATATATTTTTTTCTCTTACCTTTGTTTCTTAATCCCCAAGCCTTAGAATGGTGTCTGGCACAAACCAGATCCTCAACAAATGTTCATTAAATAGATGTTCATTAAATAGAACAAAATGTATTATGCAAGAAAGTAATTCCTTTTATATCTCCCATTTAAACCTCTTACTTTTAATGATCTTAGAGAAGCATAATAGATTATAAGCTCAGTGGATAATTATTCCAATTGCAGAAACACTTCTAGCTATTATTTCCTTTAGGAAGTAGATCTCTTTCACTTATTTCACTATTTCAGTATTGAGATATCAATTAATCTTCTTCTTCCTCTTCTTTCCTCTCTCACTCTAACTCTGTCTCGCTAGAATTTGGAAACAATATCAGAGTCAGGAAAGCCCCTGTATTTGCAATCCTGTTTCAGAATGACCTCTGGTTATATCTATTACCAAGATCTATGCTACAATTTGGAGTAGCAGTGACTAGTTCATCTTATCAGAAGGCAACATATGTTCTGGTGAGATAATTAATGATGATGTGCCTAGTACTTGAAGAATACAAAGCAGTAAAGAGGTTTGGTAAATAGTGGTTGGGCTGCTCAGAATCAACCTATATTCCTAGTATATGAAGAAGCTGCATTTGTGGAAGAATTCATAATAACCATGTGATGGCTAGGCTAATGTGTCAACTCGGCCAGGTAATTGTGCCCAGCTGTTGGGTCCAGCAAGCCTGGGGCTAATTGCATCTGCATCAATCAGCAAGATTGGATGAAGAATGGATGACGCTGTTATCCATTCAGTTGACTGCTTATAAAAGGGAACTGATTTCAACATTCGGGGAGAATTTCCCAGCTCGTCGTT
>PVKH010000735.1:0-11222 GCA_004027955.1 Chaetophractus vellerosus | reverse complement strand
GGCGGAACCTGGACTTGTGTATCCCCACGGTCACGCGTGAGAGACTCTTATAAAATCTTATATTTTTAACAGAGATCTCGTGTTGATTCTGTTTCCCGAGAGAACCCTGACTAGAACAAACCACATGGAGGAAAAAATATCTACTCCGTGGATATTCACCAGTCTCTTCTATTGGAAACACATGATTTACTCCAAAGTAGCCATGGTTTCAGGGATGAGGTCTTACATACACGTAGCAATACATTTGGCTTCACTAAGTAAGCTCTGACTATAGCCATTTCTGAGTGTCCAACAAGCCAACATAGGAGTCATGTTGCCTCAATATGGTACCATGTCTCAGGAGAACCAGCCAGCCACCGGCCACCTAGTATCATGTTGGCTACACTTATCTTCATTGCAAAGACAATTAGTCTGGATTTTTATTTTATTTCCCCGTCTGACATGCTCTATTTGCATTGCTGTTATAGGCTACCCCAGTATCTTTAATTTTTTGTTATCCCTTATAACATGGATTTTTTGAATCTGAATTAAAATATTGGTGAGAAACAACATGTTTTGAATTTGGGGTACTCAACAGGATGGAGTACATGCTCTGAGCATGATTTATGCTGTTTCTTTTTCCCTCAGACAGAACATTTATGTCTCAGATCCAAGGGGTAGAAGTTCAAGAGTTAAATGTCATTATTGTATATGATCATCCACTTTCCATAATCAAGATTCTTGATTCTGTAGACACAGCTGTTTTAGGAAACTTCATTGCTATGCATCCACCAAGCCTTCATTCTGTGCAACTTTTAGTTATGGTCACCTCACCATTTCATAATTCTTATGCCACTGAGTAAATGGAAAAAAATATTGCAGCTATAGTATTGTCTAGAAAAGTTTTTCTTAACCATTAATTATACCCTGGGTAATGGCTCTACAATGCAGTCATAGGGATGCATGGATGGAACTAGAGGATCCTGGGTCATGGAGAATCTCATCTTATTCCCCAGCCCAATGATAACAACAAATGGAGTACTATAGCTGTATTTTAGAGCCAAGACAACTAATAGTTCATGTTCTCCAGAATTGATAGTGTGGAAAAAAATATATTAAATGTATTGCACATAAGTTCTAAAACAAAATCAGTTACAAAGTAAGTAAAAAATGCACAATTATTATATCTTGCCATGCTGAAAATTTCTAGTTTACTGCAAAAGAGACCATCAATAAATAAATAAATAAAGACTACATGGCTCAATTGTAAGAATTTCAGCATACTAAAAGAAGAGTTAAGTCAGAGCTGTGAATGGCAGTGATTTCTCATAGCAAGGCAGTGACTGGGAACAAATATTGTTTTATTTGTTTTTGAGGTGATAAACTTATTCACCTTCCTAAGGCAGAATAAGGATCAACTGATCTCTGGAAGTTAATTCCAGCTCAGTGATTGTCAGACTTGAGCTGTGAGTATTGCCTCTTCCTTTTTCCTTGTTTTCCAGATAACTGTCAGTCTAATTTTTATTTTCTGTTTGTGTTCATCAAACATTGATTAAACTGATATAACTTTTTAACAAATTCCCATCCCAAATATTAATGTGATATTGCAGGACAAAGGTTATGTGCCCTATATATAAGTATAATATTTGGATTGCAAAAGGCATCAGATTTTTTTGCAAATAACCAACTTGGGAAGTATATTTCTTAAATAATTATGCTAACTTGTAGATATCAGGTGTTGATCAACATATTTTTCTCTCAGGAGATTAAATTTGTTCTTTTTAATCTACTTAGAGAGGTGCATACTGTTGATATTCAGCCTAACCATTTTAGTAGAAATTTCCAAAGGGACAAGTCATTGACTGATTTGTTCAAATTCATTAAATGCTTACACTCAGTGTTTTACAAAAAAAAAGGAAAAACAAAAAATAGACTAAAGTGGTTCAAATACTTTTCTATATCATTAGGATCATGAAACAAATTCATTTAAAATTCTAGGAAATACTACAGTAGCATGCCTGCTCATGAGTAGTTTTGGTTTATTAAGAGTTTCCATAAAAATCTTTAAGAGTTGCACAAGTATAAAAGAAATATGTTTGAAGAGAATGGCATTCATCCACTAATGTTTGTTCCCAAGGAGAGAGCATTTCTTCAGAGCCTCTGCTGGCCATGGGTGAACTCTGCTGTTAATGGTCTGTGAATAGCATCATGGATACTCTCCTGGGGACAGGCCTAGTTGCTAATAATTTCCAGCATGCAAATATGCTCATTGACCTACAATGGGGATGAAAGTGCAGCCTTCTGGAGCTGTTTGCAGCAATTAAAGTCAGTGCCCATGGTGAATAATTTCCACTGTAATAACAGGGCATGTGGCTAAAACTGTGTTCTGTCTTTCTCTCATATTCTGTAATTCATACCATCTTTCTCCTTAGACTACCAGTGTCAAGTGGCATTGTCTAGAGAGATTTTCCAGCAGAGTCAGTGTGTCTACATTGTCACATATATGAAATTAGGCAGTTCAGAACATAATAAGAATAATGGAAATATGCGGTAACTCTTCTCTACTTTAATATCTGTATTTTGTATGTACTTTCCCTAGAACCATGACAAACGTAGGTGGAAATGACAGCTTAATAGAGCTGTATATGGGATATAAATTGAAATAGAGCCAGGCAAGAAGTCAGAGAGGATTTTTTTTCTTTCTCTCACCACAGGCACTTACTATTATTCCTTATTGAGGTATAATAATATACAATGTATTATTCATTATTAATTCTATAACTGATTTTGAAAGTTTGATAAAGTGATAACCCAGTACCACATAAAATTTAAAAATTTAAGAAAAAAGGATGTGGGTCTCCTGATTCCTGTTTTCTTTTCAGGAATCATAGGGAATGGTACAAACAGCCTCTTTTGCATCTGTTGTAATTATAACTTTTGAATGTCAGAAATTGTATCCTTTTAAAATCTATGTATATATGTTTAACAGAGAGTTTTAATTTATGTGACTAATTCTATATTTTGTAACAGATAACTAAAACAAACAGATTTCATTTTATAAATGAAAAGCACTCTACTTAACCAGGGAAGAAATTAAAAGTTATTTAAGTCTATTTTTTAGTCTGTTATTTTTTGCAATGGATAACATTCAGATACATCTCCATTACATATTACAGAAGCCAACCATGTTATTGACAAAGTTGGGTAACAATGCATATAACCCTGGATCTTGGTTAAAGTTCTTAATTTTCCTTAAGAGAAGTCAAAACATATCTCCAGAATTGTTTGGAAAAGTTGGCATTCATTAGAAACAAATCATATTGGCATTTCAGGTTCCAAAGTTCATTTCATACCCATAAACTGTATGAAAAATAATATTTTGCAAAAACATTTGAAGGATATAATGTCCATGAATTTTCTAGGAGCAGCATTATATTCTTAAGTGAATTTTTTGTCTATATATTACCATTTAGTTTAATATAATCATCTATAAAAATATAACATTCTCTATATTCGTTATATTTATTAACTTCTACTCCCTCTAAAATGTAAGTTTCATGAGGGAATAAATTTTGTTTATTCTGTCCAATTTTACATCCTTGAACTTAGACCACTCCTTACCACATGAGAATGGTTAGTATACATTTGTGGGAAGAATTTACATGTCAGTGAGATATCTCAGATGTCAGTTGGCTTTTTAGTTTACATCATAGATTCTGTTTTGTTTGTATTGATGCTTAAGGCAAAAAAAAAAAATGCCAGTTGAATGCATTTCGAGCTTCATAATGTCCTTACTCTTTCTTTTTGTTTTAAATTCACCAAATATTTAATGTGACTTTCTATTTTGTTATTTTTGAAAGTTACATCAAACATTTTAGGAATCAGAAAAGAGGAAAAGGAAAGGAAAAAGAAGGAAGATAGGAAGGACTTTAGGATGAAAGTGTGGAAAGCAGGAGAGTAAAATGAATGTACAAAAGAAGATGAAAAAAAAATAAAAAAGGAAAGGAGGAAGGAAGGAAGGAACATCTTCCAAAAAAGCAAGCAAATAAGAATACAAAGATAAAAAAGTAGAAGAGTGGAATTTTAGAAGTGAAGGAAACAGAGAAGTAGGGATCTTAGTTATGAGGGAGAAAGAACAAACTTGGGCACAATGCCTTAATTGAGAAGACAGTTGTTGTAGAGTAAATGACAAGTATTTCTTGCTTGAATATATTATATTCTGGTAAAAGCAAAACTATCATGGGTAAGTGCCCTTTGTTTAAATTTTAGAAAACACGGGGAGGTTTTCATGTCTTTCTTTAAACAAATGAATGAATCCTATAAATAAAATAAGTAAGTAAATAAACAAATAAATTTATATTTATTCAGTGTAACAAACATCAGATTTTGTCATTGATTTTAGTTCTTTATAATATTATAAAAATTGATTGTCTTACAATAAGACTAGAGACAGTATGACTTTAATATTATCATTAGTAATTTTGAAGAAAAAATAAAATATTGCTATGAAGCACAAAATTATAATTCTACCACTGTAGTGTCTGCCAATATTGATTTTGTTTATAATTATCCAATGCTTAAATGCAATTAACAATGGGCATTATGCAGTGAAGAACAGAGTGATAACCAATCCCATCTTATCACAATGAACAAGCAGTAAACTGTCTGTTAGATTGATGGGAAGAGTTTAAGCTCTCCTCCAACTGCAGCCATCAATAACTTATAGGAACAATAATTCATCAAATGCTTGAAGGCTTAAAACATAACCAAACTGCAACTCCTTCCCAGTGCTAGAGTTGGTTCTCCCTCAGCAGTCCAGGAAAAGAACAATACCAGCATTTGATGAAATATGGTTACAGCTTAAACAAGAAAGACATTCACTCATTTCTCTGAGATATTACATCAAAATTACTTTAAAGGTAGTAAATGCTGTTTCTTGTCATTTGTTTCTTTACACAAAGTCTCTTCAGTCTCTTTGCTCAGAAATCTACTAAAATAAATGACTTAATGGAAACCAATAATAATCAAACTCTTATATATAAGTATGCTAATGTTAAAGCAAGGACTCCTTTTCCCTTTTTCTAGTTTGCCTTGCTGCTGAAAGTATATACCATAATATGTCTTGGCCTTAACTCTAAGAATTTACTATCTTACAATCTTAAAGTTTTGAGGCTGAGAAAAATCTCCAAATGAAAGCATCATCAGGTGATGCTTTCTTTTCAAAGACCAGCTGCCTGGGATCCTGGACTCTTCTATCATATGGCAAGGCCCATAGTGGCACCTACTGGTCTCTTCCTTCTCTCGTTTTCACAACTTTCAGCTTCTTGCTTCTTTGGCATGGTTTTCTCTCTCTTTGGCTGAATTTCCTTCTCTTATAAAGGACTCCAGTAGGAGGATTAAGACCGACCCTGACTGAGGTGGGTCACATACATACAGCTTCAAACCATCGCAGCCTGTTATCGGTTTGGATGTTTCTACATTAAAAACAAAACAAAACAAAACAAAATAAAAAAACAGTGATGGTGATGTTGGGCTGGGAAATATATATTTGAACTTGTTTTTCTTCTCTCTACTGCTGTCTCTTGGGGAATTGACTAATATTGACTGCATCAACTATGTGGCCTTGCCTTCTGGTTTCTAGATGGATTTGACAAAAGAACGTTAATGGCAAGATAATAGAAGGTGAAATAGTAGTAAGGTGCTGGAACAGAAAAACTGCAAGCCAAGAATTCTGTATCCAGCAAAATTGTCCTTAACAGAGTAAAAGAAATTTAGAGAATTCATCCAGAAGAGTCCTGACCTTCATGAAATAATAAAAGTAGTTCTGGAGGTTGAAAGGAAAAGGCTGGAGAGAGAGGTTTGGAGAATAGTGTAGAAAAGAAGATTATTAGTCATGGTAACTATAAGAATATAAAAAGAAACAAAAATAATATGTCATATATAAGACTATAGATAAAATGGTTGAAGTAAGTATTGCCTTTACAAGAGTAACATTGAATGCAAATGGATTAAACTTTCAATTAAGAGACACAAATTGGAAGAATGGGTAGAAAAATACCTGGTGTCTACACAAGATTCACTGTGATGGTTAGGCTAATGTGTCAACTCGGCCAGGTAATTGTATCCAGTTGTTTGGTCAAGCAAGCATTGGGCTAATTGTAACACAAGAGCATTTATGGACCTCAGTCACCAGTGAGTTTACTGCATGGATGGCTGATTACATCTGCATCAATCAGAGAGATTGCATCAGCAGTGGGTGATGCTTTTATCCAATCATTTGAATGACTTAAAAGGGGAAGTGATTTCAACATTCAGAGAGAATTTCCCAGCTTGTCTTTGGACAGCCAACTTCTCCCAGAACCTCATGGAGGACCTTTCATTGGACTTTCATTGGAGGCCATGGTTTGCAGCCTGCCTGTGGAATCTGGACTTGTGCTTCCCCACAGTTGCATAAAAGACTCTGATAAAATCTCATATTATTGATAGATTCCTTCTGTTGATTCTGTTTCGTGAGAGAACCCTGACTAATACACTTGCCTTAGACCCAAGGACACAAATAGTTTGCAAGTGAAAGGTTGGAAAATGATTTTCCCTGAAAGTAGTAACCCAAAAGCTCTGTGTCAGCTATACCAATATCAGAGAAAATAGAATTTAAATTTAAAATTATTGTAAGATACAAAGAAGGACACTAATTTAATAAAAGTCAGTCTTTCAAGAAGAAGGAAAAATAAAAAAAAATATTTATGCACCTAAAAAAGGTGCCTCAAAATACATAAGACAACAAGGGCAAAACTGAGGGGAGAAATGGACACTTCTATAATCATAGTAGGGACTTCAATACAACACTCTTAGCAATAGACAGAACATCTAGACAGAGGATCAATAAAGAAACAGAGATCATGAGTAATATGTTAATGGAACTAGAACTCACTGACATATATACAGAACATTGCACCCCAAATTGACACAATATACATTCTTCTCAACTCTGTGGGTGATTCTTCAGGATATACCACATGTTAATCGTAGAAAGAGTCTCAATGAATTTGGGAAGATTGAAAGTATACAAAGAACTCTCTGACCACAACAGAATGAAGCTGGAAAACAATAAAGGGTGGAGAACTGGAAAATATGCAAATAAATGGAAATTATACAACATACTCTTAAGCAACCAGTGGGTCAAGGGGGAAATTGCAAGAGAAATCATTAAATATCTCACAGTGAATGAAAATGAGAACACAATATATCAGAGTATATGGAATGTAAGGAAGGCAGCACTGAGAAGGAAATTTATAGCCCTAAATCCTTTTATTTTTCTTAAAAAAGAAGAAAGAGCTAAAATCAAATAACTAACAGTGGTCTGGAGGAACTAAAAAAAGGACAGCAAACTAATCCCAGTGCAAGCAGAAGGAAATAAATATCAAAGATTAGAGCAGAATTCAAGGAAATGGAAAACAAAAACAACAAGGAAACAATAGAATTAACAAAACCAAAAGCTAGTTTTTTAAGAAAATTAATAAAATTGATGAACTTTGAGCTAGATTAACAAAGAAACAGAGAAAGATGATGCAGAAACCAGAAACCAGAGAGGGGACAGCCCCACTGACCCCACAGAAATAAAAAGGTCATAAGAGGACACAATGAAAAATTGTATGCTAACAACATGGATGAATTTCTAGAAAAACACCAACATCCTACAATGATGAATGAAGAAATAGAACAGAGTGATCACAAGTAGTGAGATTGAATCAGTTATCAAAAACCTCCCAGAGGGGCCGGCTGTAGCCCAGTGGATAGGGTGCTGGTACACCACATGGGAGGCCCCAGGTTCGGTTCCCGGGGACCTCTCTGAGCGGGCAGACCACCTGAGAAGGCAAAGCTGCCATGGACAGGGCAGAACCACCGTGGGCAGGGCAAAAAGCCACCACGGGCAGGGCAAAGCTGCCATGGGGAGGGCAAAGCCGCCACGGGCAGGGTGAGCCACCTGCGAATGGAGCAAAAGCCGCCTGTGAACAGAGCAAAGCTGCCTGGGAACAGAAGCAGAGCCATTCGCAAGCAGGGCAAGCCGCCTGTGCAGTAAGCTGACTTGGCATGTTGCCATGGCAGGGGGAGACAAAAAGCAGACATAGAAGAACACAAAAAATGAACACACAGCAAGAGCAAGCAGAAAGGGGAGGGATATGTAACAAAACAAACAAACAAAAAAAAACCTCCCAGAAAAGAAAAGCCCAGTACCAGATGACTCCACAGGTGAGTGCTATTAATCATTCCAAATGAACCAATCCTATTCAAATTCTTCCAAAACTAGAAAAGGGGGTAACATTATCTATTGTATTCCATAAAGCCAACATCACCCTAACAGCAAAATCACCATAAAGAGACTACAAGAAAGAAAATTACACTTCCACTATTTACAGCTAACATTATCCTATATATAAAAATTCATGAAATATCTACAATAAAGCTACTAGAACTAAGAAAAATTTCAGCAATAGGCCAATATATAAGATTAGCCCTCAAAAATCGGTATTGTTTCCATACATTAGGAATGAGCAATGAGAGGAGAAAATCAAGAAAAAAAATTCCCATTTAAAATAGCAACTAAAGGAATCACATATCCAGTAATAAACTTAACTAAGGATCTAAAGATCCTTAGTTCACAGAAAACTATACAACATTGCTGAAATATTATAGAAGACCTTAATAAATAGAAGAATATTTCATGTTCATGGATTAAAAAATACATATTATTGAGATGGCAATTCTACCCAAATTGTTTAAGAGAGTCAATGCAATTCTAATAAGAAGTTGAACTGCATTTTTTGACAGAAAGTGAAAAGCCTATTATCAAATTTATTTGTAAGATTAGGGGGCCCTGAATAGTCAAAAACATCTTGAAAAAGAAGAATGAAGTTGGAGGACTTACACTGCCTGACATTAAAGCATATTATCAGGGAACAGATGTAGTTCAAGCAGTTGACCTCCTGCTTCCCATGTATGAGGTCCTGGGTTTGATCTCTGGTACCTCCTAAAAGCAAAGAAATGAAAAAAACAATTTCAGGGAATGTATATAGCTCAGTAGTTGAGCACCTGTTTCCCGAATATGAGGTCCTAGGTTGAATCCCTAGTACCTCCTAGAAAAAAAAAAAAAAAAAGAAAGGAAAAAACCATATTACAAAACTACAGTGGTCAAAACTGCATGGTATTGGATAGAAATAGTGACCAATGGAACGAAATTGAGAGTTCAAAACTAGAGCTGCACATCTACCGCCAACTGATATTTGACAAGGTTCCCAAGTCCACTCAACAGAATAGCCTCTTCAAGAAATTGTACTGTGAAAACTGGGTCTCTATAGGCAAAGAATCAAAGAGGACCCCTATGCAATGCCCTATATGAAATTAAATCAAGATGAATCAAGACCTAAATTTAAGAGTCAGGACCATAAAACTCCTAGAAGATAGTGTAGGGAAGCATCTGCAGGATCTGGTGGTAGGCAATAGTTTCACAAACTTTACAACAAAAATGCAAGCAATGTATTTAAAAATAGACAAATGAGACACCCTCAAAATTAATAAACTTTGGGCCTTCAAAGGAGTTTGTCAAGAAAGTAAAAAGGCAGTCTACATAATAGGAGAAAATATTTGGAAACCACATATCCAATAAGAGGCTAAAATCCAGTATACATAAAGAAATCCTACAACTCAATAACAAACAAACAAAAAATAACCCAAATAAAAAATGAGCAAAAGCCTTAAGCAGACACTTTTGCAAAGAGGAAATACAAAGGGCTAAACAGCACATAAAAATATACACAACAGCACTAGCTATTAGGGAAATTCAAATCGAAACTTCAGTGAGATAACATTTCACACTAACTAGTCTGGCTGCTATTGAAAAGGAAAAAAAAATAGAAAACTACAAGTGCTGGAGAGGATGTGGGGAAATAGGAACACTCATTCACTGCTAGTGGGAATGTAGAATAGTTCAATCACTGTGGAGGGCAGGTTTTGGTTCCTCAAGGAAGCTAAACATAAGCACAGAATTGCTATGTGATCCGGCAATCCCATCATGAGGTATGCTCACGGAAGAATTGAAAGCAGGGACATGAATAGATAAATGCACACCAATGTTTATAGTGGCATTATTCACAATTGCCAAAAGATGGAAGCAACCCAAGTGTCCATGTTGGTAAACAACATGTGGTTTATAAAAAAGATGGGATATTATTCAGCTGTAAAAAATACCCTTATTTTTTACAAATAAGAATATAACCATGGACCAAAGCAAATTTACATTTTTTGAAGCTATTGTCTTGTGTGAACAGGGAAATTTGTAACATTGATATAAAAATTAAAGATAAAAGAGAGGTTTGTATAACACAGTGAACCCTATTGAAGACAGCAGACTATAGTTAATAGTACAAATATAAGAATGTTATTTCATGAATTATAACAAATGTCTGATACTAATACAAAGTGTCACTAACAGGGTGGTATATGGGGAAAAATACACCTAATGTAAACTCTGGATTATAGTTAATAATTGTTCTAGTCAGGGTTCTCTCGGGAAACAGAATCAACACGAGATCTCTGTTAAAAATATAAGATTTTATAAGAGTCTCTCACGTGACCGTGGGGATACAGAAGTCCAGGTTCCACTGGCAGGCTGCAAGCCAGGGGCTCCGATGAAAGACTGATGAAGGGTCGTCGATGACTTCCTGGGAGAAGTTCGCTGTCAAACGATGAGCTGGGAAATTCTCTCCGAATGTTGAAATCAGTTCCCTTTTATAAGCAGTCAACTGAATGGATAACAGTGTCATCCATTCTTCATCCAATTTTGCTGATTGATGCAGATGCAATTAGCCCCAGGCTTGCTGGACCCAACAGCTGGGCACAATTACCTGGCCGAGTTGACACATTAGCCTAGCCATCACAGTCCACCCCTTGTCAACTCGGCAACCATACACATTACCCCAAACCATACTTAGTCTCTAAGTAAAGACAATAACATACAAGCATAAATATATATTTCCCCCTAACAATCTTTAACTCCCCTGCGTACAACCGGAAACGCATTAATTTCCCATAGAACATGGTGCAAGACCTCGGGCAATATTCACTCTTAAACTTGACATCCTTAAAAATTATGACATGAAATTAATACAACTTTTCATATGATAGGGGAAAAGGTTGGGGAAGAAAACAAGAAATTAATTTTGTGTACATATACAGTCATACTCATA
>PVKH010000734.1:0-34872 GCA_004027955.1 Chaetophractus vellerosus | reverse complement strand
CCCGGAGAGAAACGCAGCCCCGGGAACAAAGGAATCCGGAAGCCTGAACCCTGGAGACGTCGGCAGCCATCTTTCTCCGAAACATGGACTTTGGTATGGGAAGAAATTTATGCTTTGTGGCCTGGTAACTGTAAGCTTCTACCCCAAATAAATACCCTTTATAAAGACTGACCAATCTTTGGTATATTTCAAAAGGCACCCCTGTGGCTGACCAAAACACCTCCTCAGAAGGATGGACCCTGTTTATGCTGTTTAAAACTATTATGACAGCAAGGGTTTGTGGGGATTCATTATTAAAGTGGTTGCTACTAAATTACCACAAAAGCACTCACTGAAAATTAATATGTATATTTAATCCATGCACATTGGTGCTCTCTTTTCTAAAACTGGGATAATAAAATCTACTTCTGACAATGAAGATGAAATGAGAAATCTTGATAAGCTAACTGTCTCAATGTTTGATATATGCTAGTTAAGAAAGATAATGATCATTCCTTTCTTTCATGTATAGAATCAAGGCTTTCGGTTACACTCAATTATACCAATGTATATAATACTACTAAAATTAAATAATAACAACTGTCACTTAGCACTTATTGTTTGTCAGGTCATGTGCAAAGCACTTCTCATGTGCTTTCTCATTTAATCCTATTCACTATGAATTAGGGCCTCACATTATTACCATTTTACAGATAAAGAGGAAATAGGCAAAAAAGATACATAATTTATTAAAGTCACACAACTAGCTAGAATCAAACTAGGTCTAACACAAAAGTCCAAGCCCTTAATTACATGAATATTTATAAATAGCACTAAATTATTAATTGGTAAAATACTTAAAAGTTCTAATGAAAAATAAACCAGTGATAATCTAGGTCAATAATAACATAAGCTAGAAAACCCTATCAAACTAACCAGAAATTCTGTTCTTTAATAACATTGATTCTTCAATGGGCTTAGTCAAGGTAAATATTTCATCCATGAGAAATATTACAAAGCTTCAAGCTCAAAATTAATCAAATAATTAAATTGGTCTGGGTTGTGACCTGGGCATGAGGATTTTTAAAGCTCCCCAAACCTTTCTAATGTGCAGCCAGATTTGAAAACCACTGTCCTAAAGCGTGCTTCAGGAACTATACTTTTAACATAGCTTTGTATTCTCTATGAAAAAAAAAATTCTTAGAGACCAAGCTTTACTCTTAAAGAGGATTTCAGGAGCTACTTATGGTGCAGAGCTGTCACCCTGTTTGTCTCTCTATGTGACACACCTGCTAATAAATCAACATTGGTTCAAAAAGTTTCAGAGGGGACCGGCTATACTCCAGTGGATAGGGTGCCGGTACACCACACAGGAGGCCCCGGGTTTGGTTCCCGGGGACCTCTCCAAGTGGGCAGACCGCCTTAAGGGGGCAAGCTACTGTGGGCAGGGCAAAGCTGCTGTTGGCAGGGCAAAAACGCCGCCACGGGCAGGGCAAGTGAAACAGAGCCAAGCCGCCCGCAAAAAAAATGGAGCTGAGCCGCCCACGAAACGGAACAGAGCCGCCCACGAGTGGGGCAAGCCGCCTGCGCTGTGGGCCGACTCGGCACATCACCGCAACGGGGGGAGACAAAAAAGCAGACATAGAAGAACACAAAAATGAACACACGGCAAGAGCAAGCAGAAAGGGGGGTATATGTAACCAAAAAAAAGTTTCAAAGAGATGTACATTGCTTCATTATGTAAGATATAACTGCTTGCAACTTTGCAGCCAACAAATATTCTACCAATTTAGAACGTTAGCTAAACCAATCACATGCTATTCCTCAAAATAAATTGAATACTAGAGGAGATTTTGTTTAGTTGTTGTTTTTTTTAAATAAGAGACAATGTTAAAAATCCCTGAAGGCGCTTGATTCTCAAACCTTGTGGGTAATCAAAAGATGACAATTAAAGCAAAGCAACATACTTAATTCTCTTTATGAAGTCTAAAAAGAAGGTAAACCAAAAAAAAAAAAAAGGTAAACTTTTCTATTCTTTAATTCTCTTTAATTATCTAATCCATGTTTTATTGATTCCAAAAGTTCTTCATTTGGAGAATAGTGGCCCTGTGAAAGAACACATTCATGGTATAATGATTTGAGTTTAAACGGCATTTCTGCAAAATCTTGGAACATTTCAAATAAATTGTGGTAATGCAGTAATTTCTGCAACCCATAGCTGGTTGTTTATTGCTTCAGTGAGTGCTTCCAGGAAATAGAAATGAAAAAGTATATTCTAATTCCTCCAGGGAGGTGATTAAGAAAAGGAATTCATTAAGATATTCTATTTAATTTCCACTTTCAAAAGACAGCCAGTATACTATCTGAAATAGTTTAAATAATATAGATATTATTTTTGTCAATTCCCATCACCAAAGACAACATGGAACATACCTGTTACCAAGAAAGTTAGGTTTATCACTTGCTGCAGCAAGGGAGACTACACACCATGGGGAAATGAGGGCATCAAGAGGAGGGAATCAGGGAAGCAACTTAACTCTAGCTAGAGCCTGGGGTTATAAATAGGATGGTCTAGACAGGGGTGGGTTTATAAACTAGAGCTTTGCTAAAGCAGTCATTGGTCTTCAATTTAGAGAATCCCTTAAGACTTACTGTTAGATCAGGTTGTCTGTGGTCTTATCTTGAAATGTATGGGTTTGAACAAACTGGTGCTATAAGTCTGTAATGGACAACGTGGTTTGGTTCCATACAACTTAACTATTTTGCAAGTCAGGGTGCAGTGTGCTTTGAGTAGTTGTGGTTTCTGTTTCAATTCTCAGTTGCCACCCTCAACACTAGTTGTCAGCAGGGCCATTTTTCACTTTATTACAGGTTAAATAGAGCTCAGCTGTATAACCATCAGGGCCAGCTGATTTTTCAATGATAGCACTTTAATGATGTTTCTCATCTCTTTTATGGGTATTAGACATTGTCCTTCTCAAAATATTAACAAAAGGCATAAATGTAGTGATTCCTGAAAATGATAACACTTCAGAAAGGCCTTTCCCAACTATCTCACCTGAAGTAACCCCATTTCCCCAACCGAGGACATGAGGTTCAAACCTGAGTATGCACTATTCCATTACTCCATTTTATTTTCTGTATAGCATTTATCATCATTTGAAAAGATCTAATTTATTTATGAATCATCTTGAAAAGTAAGATCCAAGAAAACAAATTCTCAGGAATCCCAGTGCCTAGAATAGCACCTATCACACAATAGGTGCCCAAAAAATATTTTTTAATGAATAAAAAAAATTCATGTAAATCTAGTAGCTTTAATTTATTAAATAGAATGTCTTATTACAGTGAGAAAATAGATTACTTAAGTATATTTTATATAATGTTAAAATAATCTTCAGAACTCAAGGAAATATTTTTACTACTGAAAAGTATATATAATTAATTTAAATCAGCATTTTACAATTTTTCCTACACCATTTAAATCAGAACTTTCTTTTCAATTTTTCCTTTCTTATTTTATTTTGGCAACTACACAGGAACAAAAATGGTGATTTGGTAAGATCTCATGAAGTCATTGGAGGGAAATTAACTTCTAATTCAGATTAATCACGGACATTGAAAAAATATAGAGTATTTACAAAACTAAATTAAGCATATCTAGAAACATTACCAGAATTATGTAATTTAAAACAGTTCATGTGACTACAAAAGCACATTTACATATTCTGAAGAGTTTTCTTCATTAGAAAAAATGTATACTTTAATAGAACTAGTATTCATTATAAAATGTGAAATTCTCTATAGTCTTATTTTTTTACCTATGTCAATGAGAAGCTTAAAATATAAGGTGATACAGTTGTCAGTTTTCAATTTCCTTTTCATGTTTTGTGTGGGTTTTTTTTGTTGTTGTTGTTACAGATCCCCCCCTTTCTGCTTGCTCTTGCTGTGTGTTCATTTTTGTGTTCTTCTATGTCTGCTTTTTGTCTCCCCCCGTTGCAGCAACACGCTGAGTGGGCCCACCGCGTAGGCGGCTTTCCCCGCTTGTGGGCGGCTCTGTTCTGTTTTGCAGGCAGCACAGCTCCGTTTTTTGCGGGCGGCTCGGCTCCATTCGCGGATGACTTGCCCTGCCCGTGGCGGCTTTGCCCTGCCCGTGGCGGCTTTTTTGCCCTGCCCACGGCAGCTTTGCCCACCCACGGTGGCTTGCCCCCTCAAGGTGGTCTGCCCGCTTGGAGAGGTCCCCGGGAACCGAACCCGGGGCCTCCCATGTGGTGTACCGGTGCCCTATCCACTGGGCTACAGCCAGCCCCAATGTTTTGTGTTTTTTTCATGGATTTCGGAGAGTAAGAAGGAAACATGCTTCTCTCTCTGTGTGTCACTTTCTAATTCTCACTAACCAATTTTCAAATTAGAATTCATTATCCAGAGAGAGGAAATATTATTACCAAATTTTCAGAATAAGCTACTATAAAACATTTGGATTCTCATTTAAAAAGCCTCTGGTGAATCTGGGTATTTCTTTCCTTCCAGTTAACCAATGTGAGAATCATTTAAATTAACATCAGCAAGCTTTGTAGAAAGGCGGTCCTGAATTTATTGTAACTCTTGCTGAGGATGGCTTGAAGATGTCTTTGCCAGAAATCACTTCTTCAGCAATTGAGGATTGGTAATAGCTACTGAGAATGTCAAGAAAATGAACTGGAGATACCAGATTCTATATATCACTTAGTTATAAAATGTTTTCTGAAAAAGTTTAATCAATTTGTTGTCACAAATTCTACATAAAGTTTATAACACCTATACCTGAAAGATATGTCAATCTATTTATATACAGATAGAACCACAACCTTTAAAAATCCATTTTAATAAAAATAATTTCATTTAATAATTATTGATTTAAGTTAGACACATGTAAATTTTAAAGGAGAATTGCTGCTTTGCAGTATTACCTTCATTTTGTGACTCCTGACAGTTAAGTTTTCACATCATCAAACTGTTCTCTACACTGAACATGAGTGTATCACAAGGACAATCAGAATCATTAACCTTCTGTTATGACAATTTTATATACAGACTTCTCTCACTCAAGCCATAAACTGAAATTATCATACTATTCTTTCAGGAATATTTATTTGCCTACAGAATTTGCAATTGTAATTAGTTACATTCAGATAAATTTTTCCTATAATTACTTTAAATTTGTAAAGATAATTGAACCTGAAGAGCATTATATCTGTTAAGTATGTTATAACCTCCTTTTTTACCTAAAATTATAAACATATTTCTGTGGCATTTTGCCAGTAAAATTGTTTCACGTGACTTTTTACAAAATCGGTCCTCATAAGTTATCTCTTCCACCACCCTCAATTAAAAATATCACCAATAGCTATAGCAGAGGAGTTCAGCTGGTTTTACCGGCCCGGTCTTCTTCTGTAGTAAAAGTGCTAAGTTTTTTCTCCCTGGCATTCTGCCTCAACATAGTTTCCAGCGTCCAGTCCCAGTGGCAGCCTGGGCACGTGACCGAGACTGAACCAATCAAAGCACCTCATCTGCTGCACCAGTAATTGTCCCTGGGTTGGTCACATGAGTCAAGCAGGTGCAATAAGAATCATCATTAAGCCTGGTATTGAGATATAGGACTTTTTTCTTTGGGTTTCTGAGCTGGGAGCAAGGGAGGGGGATGTAAATCTGAGCTAACAGCAGTCTTCTTCCCTGTGATATGAAAAGGGCTTATGTCCAGACTGAAGCCAACACACCAATCAAAGTAGGTAGGGAGACAGGAAGAAAGAATTCTGATGTAATTTAAATCTCATATCTCTTCAATCTCAGTGATTTGTGCTAACGATTCCCTATCTGTTTGTTTTCTTTAGCTAGTTTGTTTTGTATGCCTGTCATTTACTACTTAGTGAATCCTGACTTTGTATCCTTAAATGTAGTATAGATTCCAAATTCCTGAGTAAAGCAGTTAATGCCTTTTTGAGCTTCATCAATAAAATCCATTTGTCTTACTCTTATGAATATGTTTACAGTTCATGTGGTATTAATATTTTAGTTTGATTATTTTCAAGAAATTTTAGGAAAACGTTTTATTTCCTGACTCTGCTGAATTGTAAAGAAAAATATATATTCTTACTATTTAACTGGATTGCTATTGTTCTTAATTTTATCCCTAGTGTGTCCTGTATTGTTTTGTTTAAAGTTACCAGTTGCTTCCTTAATGTTTGTTTATGTTCAAAAGTCTCTGCTGCATTCGCCTCACTAATTAGATTTTATCCATTTTCCTTTACCTAGGCCTTTGTGATATAAGCCAAATGCTGGATTCTGGAAAATTTTCTTCCTCTGCTTGGCTCCTTTCAAGTATAATGTCCAGTATTTTTTCTGGGTTGTCTCATCTACATGGAATCTTTAAACCAGGTTAGATAGAATTTCATTATACCAAGGAGATTAGGGCAAGAAGGGAACCATTAAATTTTGATTTTTGGCAGAGAAGGATGTTAAGTGCCCTGAAGCCCAATCTGAAGAAGGATGAAAAGAGGATTGTTGGCTTGTACCTCTTCTGGGCTCTCTGGTATTAACAGAAGTTCTCAGCCAGGATGACACAGTTAAATTTCTCTACCTGATTGCCTTTGGTATACCTTACTGCACTGGTAAACTTTGTGGAGAGATGGGGTGTGATTTATCTCCCAGAAGAAAGGACAGAGGGCCAAGCAAAACCCCTGACTAACTGCCCTGTTGTCTGCCAGAATATATACTTCCTGGGCAAGGAAAACAACAGGCCAACAAGGGCTAACCAACTCATTTTCAAAACAAGATAATTAAGAATGTTTACTGAATGGCCACTGTGTGTTATTCTAGATAGCCTGTAACAATCAGTTTTAACCTACTCAAACCCAATAATTTTGTGACATAAATTATTTTGGAACTCTGTAAAACTTAAAGGTTAGCATATTTCCTTTTTAAACTTCCACAGTGATGTGGATGTTGACATCTTATTCCCTGAAAAAGGTGACAAATGGATTTATGGAATGTTACTGTTCCTCACCAAGATTAAGAAGAGAATTATTAGATGTTTTTACCAAGCTATTTGTATTTTATGATTTTCATTCTATTGTAAATTTTGCTTCGAAGGAATATATTTTGATGAGGCTATTTTTGGTTGTTTTATTGTTTTGTTTTGCGTTTTGCAGTGCAGAAGTCTATAGCACAGAGGCTAAGAAGACCCTTAGGGAATTACAGTGATATTTTATATATAAACACATACACACACATATATATGTGCATATCCAGACTAAAACTTATGAAATCAAGGAAATATTAAATTTAGTATACTATGGGGAGGGGGGTGGGAGAAATGAGTTAAAGTTGAGAAAGTTGTCATGGAAAACAAACTAGAAAAGAAAAAGAGCAAAGATTACCCAGACATCAAGTGAGAATGCAAAAACAAAACCACAACAAATATATATTTAATAGCCCTTAAATTCTAATATACCTTGGAGAATTCACCTAGATGTCTCTGAAATTATAACTTCTGTATCTCTCATTTGTCACTGTGTTTTTGAAATAGCATTCACTACCTAGAACCTGAGTTCTTTGCAGAAACAGGGTGTGAATTCAGGTAATGGTTACTGTGCTGCTATAAAAATAAAAATCCTAACTCCAAATAGGAAAGAAAAATAACAGAAGATGGAGAGAGGTAACAAAAAGAGAAAGGAAAAACTGCCCATACCTCTCTACATAAGTGATTCAATTGAATTAATTAGTATTAAAGTTCTGAAGCTTGAAGTTGTGCTTATACTCACGACCTGTAGTAACCTATTGCTTCAGTCAGCCAACTAGTTAATACGGTTTAAAAGAACAAAAAAAAGAGATCTCCTAATTTTAAGGTTAACCAAATGGTTGTGTGATTAAACTAACTGACAATTTTGATTAAAAATAATCAAATTAGTTCTACATCAATCTAGATAAAGTTATTCAAATTGCTCAATAGTCTCAGCCCTTCAACCAAGCTCTTAGGACAGTGTAGTTGGTGCCCCATAAATGTTTGCTGAGTGTCGGCACAATGACTTCATGTTTCATCAAACAGTTCCTGATCAGTATTGGGATCGATTCCAAGTGATGGTAAAGGAAAAAAAATTTAATTTCTAGGCTAGAATATACCAAATTTAATCACAATGTCATATGATATTTAAATAGTTCCAAAATATTAATTAAAAGTATTCATTATAACCTGATCTTTTAAAAATGAGAGAGAAATTATTAATGCATACCTTCGTTACTAGGTCAAGAACTCCCTAAAAAATGACTAGCATGTTACGTCTGATAAGAATTGCTCATGAAAGTTCCTTTCGTGATGGCCTTAAACTGAGCTGGTACTTGCAAAGAAAGTGCTTTGGAGCCCTTATTGCCTGGTCCACCTGTTTGGCTTTGTTGTTGTTGTTATTTTTGGAGGTACTGTAAATGAACCCATGTCCTCATACAGGCGAAGCAGGGACTCAATCACTGAGCTACACCCGCTCCCCTCTACCTGGTTTTGACTAAATGTTATTTTAAATTAATGTGGTATTTTAACCACAAAAGACTGATATGTATATCAAGAAAACTTAACTGTCTTAAATTTCATAACATATTTGCTCTAATAAACTTGAAGTAAATTTTAATTTAATATATAGTGTGGTATGAATGCCCAATCTTTCCTTCCTTAAAGAAAGTCTCAATCATGAAAGTCTAAGCAATTGACTTTGCTCTGGACTTGGCACGGATTTGGGTCCTCTTTTATGTTCTATTTCTATCTTTGAGAAGTATGCCCTCTTCTGGAAAACTGTAACAGGATTGTTGCAGTTGAGCCATTTTCTTCCTGTCATGGCAGAGAACTTCCAGTCTCTGTTAGCTACCAATTAGAATTTAGGTTATTTGCTACACCAACAAAGTGTTTATCAACTGTCTACGGACTGTTCCTATTGCTATTGCACCAATCTGTGCAATTAAGAAATTTTCTTTAGGTAACAATTATCCACCCCGACTGCTGCCCTACCTCTGTCACTGGAAGGAAAAAGCAGAAATAATTTTCATGGTCAAACAGACACAACTTAAAAGGGCATGTTTAGTAAGAGTAATTTATATTAACACAAAGTTTTAGGGAAATGCTGATTACCTCCAAAACATTGCACTGTAAAACAGCTGCAGAAAACTCAGTTTCTTTTACAACATCATCTTTATTGCACATTGATTTGTAGAAATTAAATAGCCAGAAACTTTGAGGCCAAGGAAGCAAAGCAGGAATTGTTGTGGATTTATTGTGTGCAGAAAGTGGTCTGTATGAGTGTAAAGGAAGCCGAGGTAAGAGAGCTGGATTTTTGCCTCTTAATGACTTCTGTTAAACCACTTAACTTCAGCATTTATGTTTCCTCATTCTTAAATTGTGGAAAGCAACTCTTGCCTCTTACATCACTAGAATGTTGTAAGGGTGTGGTAATGAAATGTTCATTGACTTCCTTTAAGGAAAGAAACTGGTAAAACGTAAACTCATTGCTACAAACTCCTGTGCATTAGAAAAGTTGAAACAGGATATGTATAGCCCTGACTAAGCTACAGTGCCAAAGAGCAGAGATCACCAATGCAACCACACAGTAAGAATTGGTAATCAGCCCATTAGAGGACATTTATTGTTTTTACACAGAATTTTTACCACAAAATGGGCACAAATTATCATGTAAAATAGGATAAAGGTTTATGGTAAACATTTTCTCTGATATAGAACTAGCCTATCTTAATGTACATGTAGTTTCTTCTTTCAATAGGCTATAGAAATTACTCCCTATAAAGCTTAGAATTACATCTTTTTGTTTAGCTGTTTTAAAATGAGTTGAATGAAAATTGCATTGAGGGGAATGAATGTGGCTCAAGCAGTTGAGTGCCTGCTTCCCACATGGGATGTCCCAGGTTCAGTTCCTGGTGCCTCCTAAAAACAACAAGCAAACAAACGAAAAAAACAACTCAGGGGAGCGGATGTGGCTTCCCACATACGAGGGCCAAGTACCTAAAAAAAAAAAAAAATTTGCAAGAGTAGTTTATTACGTAAAATGGAATATTGTATAAAAGAAAAACCCTATAAATCAATAAAGTTGAATTTTCTTAACATGCTTATATATGTTTGATGTAGTTCTGTAAACTTTTAAGCATGCACAATTTACTTGGTGTTTAAGCAATACATTTTTAAACACAATGAAACATGATTTAGCCCTTGAATACTCATGGCCACAGTGGGAATGACATCATGATTTTGGCCGGTATTGCTCTTCAGGGACCCAGGCTGCTAGGAAACATGGAAAACATGAAGCTTCCCAGCCATTTGGGATGACCATTCTAAATTCAGAATAAAAAGAGTTCCTGGTTGCAGAAGGTTTTAGAAAAACAGTAGAGCAGCTGGCCACTGATAACCATGTGCCCAGACCCAAGAATGGCTTTCCAGAGACATCAATTAATGAATTTCACTCTGAAGTCCAGTACTTATTGGAGAGAATTTTGAGCCCTGTTGTTCTTAGAGAGTGTTTAGTCCAATTTATGCAACTCATTGAATATTTTTAAAATCCTTGGTGCAACATAAAGACTAATAAATGTATTGATTTTTCAAGAATTGATACCCTCTAAAATGTACTTTTCATAGCACAAAAATGGAATAAAAATAATGCCATGGTCCTGAATGATCAAAACTCCTTCATATTTTCTACTAGCCAGATATTTCCTTTTTATATGTGTAATTGAGTTTATCATTCCATTTGAGAAAATATTCTCTGTTCATTGGGTGGAAGAGGTTTTCATTAAATAACTCAGAGTACATTGAAATGAACTATATTTCTGGATCTTAACATTGCTAATTTATTTTTTTTTATTTTTTATTTTTTAAAGATTTATTTATTTTATTACATATCTCCCCTTCCCCCCCCGCTGCGGGGGCATGCCGAGAGTGGTCACTGCGCAGGCGTGGCTTTCCCCGCTTGTGGGCAGCTTCTGCTTCCATTCACCGTCGGCTTTCAGTTCGCGGGTGGCTGGCTGCGCTCCATTCGCGGGCTACCTGCCCTGCCTGTGGCGGCTTTGCCCTGTCCGTGGCAACTTTTTGCCCTGCCCACACGGCTCTGGCCCGCCCATGGCGGCTTGCCATTCTCAAGGCGGTCTGCCCGCTAGGAGAGGTCCCCGGGAACCGAACCCAGGGTCTCCCATGTGGTATGCCGGTGCCCTATCCACTGGGCTATGGAGCCAGCCCCATTGCTAATTTAGAATAACTAAGTCAGTTTAAATTTTTTTAAAAACAAGCTTTGGTACCTTCAAATTTCATTTAGCTTCTTAATAGTAAACAAAAATCCTATTACAAGTATTTAATGCCTTATATGCTATAGTAAACACTTGTATTGAAACTGAAATTTCAGTTAAATTATTTGAAAATAATAGATTCTTGAAATAATTTAAGAATCCCTCTTGTACCAATGCAAAGAAAAAATTTTAATTTTATTCTAAATAAATGTAGGCTTTCCTGTAATTGCACATTTTAAATATCAGGTGCAAATTCCATGTAAAATAAATGGAATTGCATCAGGAAATTAACTTTTAAGGATTATCTACAGTTACACCACATTTTTAAAACAATGAGATTTCACCTTTTGTGCCTTTGATTTCATTTGTGAATTCATAGAAAGTGGAAGCTATGCCTTATTCATCTTTACATCTCCTGGACCTAGTATTGTGTCTGCCACACAACTTACCATTTTATCCTTGAGGAAACAATGTTTTTAATTATTCAGTGTCTGGGATTTACCTAAGATTATTCTATATCTTCTATTAAAAAGTAGTATGTGGAAAGATTTTGTTCTATGCATTTGATTATTCTTTGGGATTTTTTTTATCTTGATCTCATAAACTACTATTCAGAAATAAGATTCAAAGTAAACAATTAAGAATGTCTAAATAAAAAATAGAGTAAAAATTGACCTGCAATTCCTGTAACTCAAATGTAAATTTAGATTTTATAAGCATTTATTCTCATATAAACACTAGGTGGAGCCATTTGCTAAAGCTGGTTGAATAAAATTGACTTTGAGAGCGTATGCTTTATTTTATAAGAAACTGTCAAACTCTTTTCCAAAGTAGCTATACCATTTTGCATTCCCACAGGTAACATATGAAACTTCTAGTTGCACCACATCTTCATCAGTACTTGGTTACTCTTTTATTTTCACTCTAACAGCTGTATATCGGTATCTCATTGTGGCTTTATTTGCATTTCTCTAGTGACCAGTGATGCAGAACATCTTTTCTTGGACTTTTTTACTGCCTTTATTTCTTCTTGGGTGAAATGTATGTTCAAACCTTTTGCCCAATGTTTAATGGGTTGTTTTCTTAATATTGATTTGTGAGAGTTCTTTCTATTATTATACCACCTTGCAATCCCACCCTTTTACAGTTACCCAAGATAAATGAAAACATTTGTTCACACAAAGGCCGCTATGCAAATGTTCTTAGCAGCTTTATTATGATCACCAAAACTGAGGACAATCTATCAGCTGGAGACTGGATGAATAAACTGTGGTATTCATACAACGGTATAGTACTTAGCAATAAAATGGAATGAACTGCTGATACCTTCAACAGCGTGGATGAATTTTAAAACCATTATGCTGATGAAAGAAGCCAGACACAAAAGACTGCATATTATATGATTGCATTCATATGACAATCTGAAAACGGCAAAACTATCAGAGTAGAAATGGGATCAGTGGTTAGCTAGGACTGAGACTGGGGGGAATGGACTGACTGCATAGGGGCACAAGGAAATCTTTTGGGGAAGTTAAAATGTGTACTGGTGTTTATACATTATGTACAGTTGTCAAAAGTCATAGACTGTACCAAAGAGGTTGACTTTTGCTGTTCAAATTCTTTGTCCAATTTTTATTGTGTTTTGATTTCCCTTAATTGAATATTTTAATATTTGATTAACCTAATATTCCAAAAAATTTTCTGAGAGAAAGCAATTATGATAATTATGATTAAGAATACCTTGAAGGGGAGTGGATGAAGCTCAGTGGTTGAGCACCTGCTTCTCATGGATGAGCTCCTGGTTTTAATCCCTAGTACCTCCTAAAAAAGAAAAAAAAAAAAGGAATACCCTGAAGAGTTCTAGTAGTTTATGGCAAAAAGTTTATTAACAAGCAAATCTTAACTTTTGCTTTTCTTTCCTACCATATTTTAAATATCTGCATTGATGCTATCAAATATAAATGTATGTATTTGACAGGCTAACTGACATTAATTTAATAGAGGTAATGTTTGTTTTATAAATTGGGAAATAACATAATAAAACATCTTACTGCTCTATGAAAATGAAGAATCAACTCATACTGTTTTTTCATCATTGGATACTAACTTTCATATATAAGTAAAGATTGTTTTATTATTAAATATGAGAAAACAAATAAGTGTTGCTTTATTAAACAGAAACACATTCTGAGACATATATGTATGTGTACATATATGCACACATACATACATATACAAATTACATATTTCTCTTGAGGTGTATGAAAGTATCACCATATATAATAAATACATTTAGTTCTAATTCATGGCCTAATATTGAAAAATATTATCTTTAAATATATTCTATAGAAATCTCCATCTGTATTTCATTTGGGCTGGCTGTATTTGGGTTTCCTAGAGGGCTGACATCCAGGATATCTGGAAAAATGTGTACTTTGTTGGCATTTTTAAAAACATAGAGCAAAATCTCACATTTAATTCATGTAGTGAGAATATTCATATTTTTGTTTCCTATGAGGTGGCCAGGAAGGGAGGTTGGCAGAAAACCTTCAATATGACAGAATATGAAAATATCTGAGTGAATTTTGCCTTGGGAATTATAATAAAATCATAGTCTTTGGCTCCATAGAGAGCTATAACTGGATTATAAAGTAAGCTCATAGCTAGAAAGTAACAACATAGGAGCATTTCTATGAGTTCTTCTGGTCAGCTTCTAATTACAGTACCCTATCCTTCTCTTGACTCTATATTTTTAGAAGAATGCTTACAGCACCAAAATAGTTATGATTTTCCATAAGATAAAAATGAGTATTTTTATATTTGGGGATACTGAGAATTTCTGAGATTCTTTATACAGAAGTTTGATAACCAAGACTCTCCAATAACTCTTGACATCGTAGGATCTAGACAATTCATATTCTGTTCATATATTCAACAACATATTTATTGCACACATTCCTTGAACAAGAAGTTAAGTTAAATGATACAGGCGAGACAGGGATACATGATTCGCCAATGCTAAAAAGCTTGGAGTCATTGAGATTGTACCTAGAAAGCCATATGAATTTTTTGGATACCTAAGATACAAACCATAATTCAGTTTTCACCTATGGAATTGAACTTAATCTACTCTTTTTTTAAACTTTATTTTGTATATTTAATCATTGAAAATATAAACAATTAAAAACTAAAAAGAAAAGTTGAATAAAAACATACATTTCTCAATTAAATGTATTGATACATATAAATTTTTAAATCATATAATATGTTACACATATATAAGGTTCATAGTAATACAATCATACAGTATTTGTCCTTTTGTGTCTGGCTTGCTTCGCTCAACATAATGGCCTCCAGATTTATCCATGTTGTCATATGCTTTACAACTTCATTTCTACTTACAGCTGCATAATATTCCATCGTGTGAATAGATCACAGTTTATCCATTCATCTGTTGATGGACACCTGGGTTGTTTCCAACTTTTGGCAATCATGAATAATGTCGCTGTGAACATCAGTGTGCAAATGTCTGTTCGTGTCACTGCTCTCAGTTTTTCTGGGGTTACATGGCTAGTCTGTATTCAACTTTGAAGCACTTTACAAATCTGCATTCTTATACTTGAACAATCAGTGTTTGCATCAATGAAATGCCTTTATTGTTATGACAATGACTGCTCCAATTTAGTGCATGCCTCCATTCCTTCTGTAATTTTTGCCTAAGCTTATTCATGAGAGGCAATTACAGTCACTGTCTTAATTGATATATACAATATTACACATAGTGTTGCATTTAGAAAATCATGCCTATAGTAAAGGATTCCCATATACCACCCCACCACCAACACCTTACGTTAGTATGGAACATTTGTTAAAATTGGTGATAGCACATTTTTCTAATCGTACTGTTAATTAAAGTCCATGGTTTAACTTAGGATTCACTTTTTGTTTAGTTACGTGGATTTTTTAAAAATTTTATTCTGTTACAGTCTATACAATCTAACATTCTCCTCTTTTAATCACATTCATATATATATATTTCAGTGACATTAATTACATTCACAAAGTTGTGTTACCATCCATTACCAAAACATTTCCCTCATTCTTAAGAATCCTGTACATTTTGAGCCTTAATTTCCCAATCCCTGTCCCCACCATGGTAACCTATATTCTGGATTCTGACTCCACATGTTTGCTTATTCTAAATGTTTCAAATTACTGAGATGATACATTTTTCCTTTTGTGCCTGGCTTATTTTACTCAACGTGACGTCTTCAAGGTTCATCCATGTTGTCGCATGTATCAGTACCTCATTCCTTTTTACAGCTGAATAATATTCCATTGTATGTATCTACCACTTTTTGTTTATCCATTCATTGGTTGATGGACACTTGAGTTGCTTCCATTTTGGGGAAATTATGAATAATGCCACTATGAATATCAGTATGCAAATATCTGTTTGAGCCCCTGCTTTCATTCCTCTGGGTATATACTAAGAATGATATTGCCGGGTGTTACGGTTGTTCTGTACTTAGCTTTCTGAAAAACCAAACTGTCTTCCACCAGAGCTGCACCATTTTGCATTGCCACCAGCAATGAACAAGTGTTCCTAGTTCTCCACATTCTCTCCAACACTGTTTTTTCTCTGAATGGCAGATTGTCAATTTAATTTGCATTTCCCTGATAGCTGATGATATTGAGCATCTTTTCATGTGCTATCTGGCCATTTTTGTATATCTTCTTTGGAGATCTGTCTGTTTAATTTTTTAGCCCATTTTTAAATTGGTTCATTTGAATTTTGTTGTTAAGTTGAAAGATTTCTTTGTATGTACTGATATTAATCCTTTATCTGATATGTGGCTTCCAAACATTTTCTCCCCTTGTTTCAATTGTCGTTTTCATTTCATGATAAAGTCCTTTGAGGAACAAAAGTTTTTAATTTTGTTGAGGTCCTATTTATTTAGCTTTTCTTTTGTTGCTTGTGCTTTGGGTGTGCAGTTTAAGAAACCATTGCCTAACACAAGGTCCTGAAGGTGCTTCCTTATATTTTCTTTTAGGAGTTTGATATTTCTAGCTGTTATAATTAGGGTCTTTGATCCATTTTGAGTTGATTTTTGTATATGGTGTGAGGTAGGTGTCCTCCTTTTATTTATTTATTTATTTATTTTTGCAAATGGAGATCCAGTTTTTCCAGCACCATTTATTCCAAGAGATTATTCTTTCTAAATTGAGAAGTCTTTCCCACTTTGTCAAAATCAGTCACCATAATTGTGAGGTATGAGGATTGATTTTTGAGCTCTCAAATCTGTTCCATTGGTCTATATGGTTTATATGTCTATTGGTACATATGTAGTTGAAATTTTAATTGGGATTGCATTGAATCTATAAATTGCTTTGAATAGTAAGATTATTAAATTATATTTAATCTTCCAATCTATGAACAGGGAATATCCTTTCATTTATTTAAGTCATCTTTAATTTCTTTTAGCAATGTTCTGTAATTTTCTGTATCCAAGGCTTTTACATGTTTGGTTAGGTTTATTCATAGATATTTGATACTTTTTATTACTATTGTAAAAAGAATTTTTTTTTCTTGATTTCTTCTTCTGATTGTTCATTGCTTGTGTATAGAAACACTACTGATGGTTGGGTGTTGATCTTGTACCCTGGCATTTGCTGAATTCATTTACTAGCTCTTGGATTTTTCTTGTGGGTTTTTCAGGATTTCCTGTATATAGAATCATAACATCTTTAACTAGGGAGAGTTTTACTTTTCCCCTTCCAATTTGTAAGCCTTTTATTTCCTTTTCTTGCCCAATTGCTCTGGCAAGAACTTCCAGTACAATGTTGAATGACTGTGATGACAATAGGCTTTCTTTTCTTGTTTCTGATCTTACAGGAAAAGCTCTCAATCTTTCACCATTAAGTAGGATGTTAACTGTGGGCTTTTCATATATCCCTTTATCATGTTGAGGAAGTTTCCTTCTATTCATAGTTTTCTAATTATGGTGTTTTTATTTTCATCAGGGTTGGTAGTAAGGTCCCCCTTTACATTTCTGATTTTCATTATTTGTATCCTCTCTCTTTTTTTCTTTCTCAGTGTAGCTAAAAATTTGTCGATTTTATCTTTTCAAAGAACCAACTTTTAATTTTGCTGATTCTCTCTGTTTTTTAATTTATTTTCTGTGTTATTTATCTCCACTCTAATCTTTGTTTTTTTCCTTCCTTCTTCTTGTTTTGTGTTTAGTTTGCTCTTCTTTTTCTAGATCTTCCAGTTTGGAGGTTAGGTCTCTGATTTGTAGTCTTTCTTATTTTTTAATTTAACCACTTAGAGCTATAAGTTTCCCTCTCAGCACTGCCTTCGCTGCATCCCATAAGTTTTGGTATGATGTCTTTTCATTTTTATTTGCTTCAAATTCTTTGCTAATTTCATTTGTGATGTCCTCTTTATCTCACTGGCTGTTTGTGTGTTGTTTAATGTCCACTTATGTGTGCATTTTCCATTTCTCCCTCTATTATTGATCTCCAGCTTATTCCATAGTGGTATGGGAATATATATTGTATGTTTTAATATTTTTTAATTTATTGAGTCTTGTTTTATGATATAATATATGGTCTGTCCTGGAGAAGAACCCATGTGCAATCAAGAAGAATGTTTAATCTGTTTTTGTTAGGTGCAATGTTCTATATAGGTCAGTTAAGTCTAGTTGGTTTTGTGTATCATTCAAGTCCTATATTTCCTTATTAATTTTCTAATTCAGTATTCTATCCATTATTGAGAGTGATATTTTAAAGTCTTTTATTATTAATGTGGACTTGTCAATTTCTCCCTTCAAATCTGTCAGTATGTGCTTCATATATTTTGGGGGCTCTGCTGAAGGTTCATATATATATATTTATAGTTGTTACTTTCAGTTGTATTGTCCCCTTTATCAGTATGTATTTGTCATCTTTGTCCCTCATAACTGTTTTTTCCTTGAAGTCTATTTTATCTGAAATTATTGTAGTCACCTCAGCTCTCTTGGATACTTACTACTTGCATGATATATATTTTTTCCATCCTTTCACCATCATCCTACTTTTATCTTTTAACGGTGAGTCTCTTGCAGACAGCCGATAGTTGGGTTGTGCTTTTTTATCCATTCTGCCAATCTTTGCCTTTGGACTGGAGAGTTTAGTCAATTTACATTTAAAGTCCTTACTGCTAATACAGGTCTTTCTTCTGCTATTTTGCTATTTAACCTTGTAAGTCTTATACCTTTTTTGTTGCTCACTTCCGTTAAAGCCTACTTTGTATTTATATGCTTTCTTGTGTTTTACCATATTGGGTGCTTTCTCATTTCTATCTGGATATAGTTTTCCTCTATTTTCCTTGTGGTTACCATGGGTTTAAAATTTAACATCCTTAATATATAACATTTATATTTGGTTTGGTACAAACTTAACTTCAATGGCATGCATATATACTTTCCCAATAACCTTCTTTCTCCCCACCATTTTTGTGCTTGTAATCACTTATATCCTTGTACATTGTATGTCCAAAAACCTAGATTTATCATTACTTTTTATGTATTTACATTTTAGTACCTGTAGGAAGTAAGAAGTGGAGTTACATACCAAACAATAAAATACAATAATACTGGCATTTATAATTATTCAAATGGTTACCTTCACTGCAGATTTTTCTTTACACTGCTTTGAATCACTGTCTAGTGTCCTTTCCTTTCAGTCTGAAGAACTCCCTTTAGCATTGCTTGAAGGGCAGGTCTATTGATGATGTACTCTCTTAGGTTTTGTTTATCTGAGAATATCTTAATCTCTCCTTCCTTATTAAAAGAGAGTCTCACTGGATTTATAACTGTTGGCTGACAGTTGTTCTCCTCCAGTACATTTTGTACTCTTTTGTTGCACACTGCACATTTTAATATTTTAAAATGTTTACTCTGGGATGTCTTGGCTTTGTAACCAGCTAGTATTAATAGAGATTTTCTTGAGCTTCAGCCCTCTTATTAGGAAAGTCTAACCAAGGCAAATGCACAGTGCAGCATTTTCCCTGTCTATCTGGCCTCTATCTTGTCCTGGGCTTTTGCTTGTTAGTTGTTTCAAAATTCCCCTGTTTACAGGAGTCTGATTGTCCCCTCTGTTTTCCAATAACAAACCTTTGTCTCCTGATTATTTGAAGTCAGCAGGCTTTTTTCCCAGACTCTCTACCCCTACAGCTTTTCACACTCCTTTGATTTTCTCCCACTGCTTTCACTTGGAGTGCGAATTCTGGTAGGAGGGTTACCCTGGGGAGGATGTCCTCAAATGGATCTTTCCCAGCCAAAACAGGGTCAGAGACCCATGAAAGGGGTACATACTGGCTCCAAAGTGCCCTGTGGAGGAGGTCAGGAAGGGCACCAGAGACTCCTCAGATGGCTCTCCAAGCTAAGCTTTCATGGCCTTTCATGTAACCATTCAACTACCTTTCCCTTGCAGCCCTGAGGAAACACTGCTTCTTTAAATGTTCACTGCCTTTGCTCCCATCTGGGAATGCTGAAACTATGACTGCTGCTGCCTTTATCTGGGGTGGGTTAATGCAATAGTTGGCCACATAGCCAGGTTCCAGCAATCTGAATTTGCTAATCTAAAGCCATGATCAGGCCCGGCTAGATAGCTCAGTGGATAAGAGCGTGCTGGGGTACCACATGGGAGGCCCCGGGTTCAGTTCCCGGGGACCTCTCCGAGCGGGCAGACAGCCTTGAGAAAGGCAAGCCGCCGTGGGAGGGGCAGAGCCACCGTGGGCAAGGCAAAAAGCCGCCACGGGCAGGGCAGAGCCCTCACAGGCATGGCAAAGTCACCCGTGAAAAGCGGAGCTGTCACCTGCGAACTGCAGAAGCCGGCAGCCCGCAAAAAACATGGAGGACTGCTGCCCGCAAAACATGGAGCAGAGCCGCCAGTGAAAATGGAATGGAGGCACCCTTGAACGGAACGAGCCGCCGCCGCGGAGGGCCGACTCGGCACATTGCCACAAAGATGGAGGGAGACAAGAAGCAGACATAGAAAAACACAGAATAATGGACACACAGCAAGAGCAAGCAGAAGGGGGGGGGATATGTAATAAATAAAAAATAAATCTTTAAAAAAAATAAAATAAAATAAAAAATAAAGCCATGATCAGTGACTGGCTGTGCTCACCCCTTTTCTTGGGGAAGAGAATGTTTATGTACCTTTCTGCCATCAGCCTTTAGCTAGGCACTGGACCCTGTGGTGGCCTGTGGTGAGAGTGGGGGATGGGCACTGCTATCCACTGTGCTGAGAGAGCAATTTACAGTTCTTTACCATAATTTATCAGCCTCTTCCTCCCACTCTTCCCTAGGTGCTGTACAGTGTTCTTCTGGCCTTTGGAGTTTCAAAATAATTGTGTCAGACAGTTCCTGCTTGTTTAATAGTGGTTTTGGTAGAAGGACTGAGTCCTGGAGCTCCCTACTCCACCATCTTCCCAGGAATTTCCTCCACATTCCAACTCTTGATCTCTGATACAGGTATCTCATGTGGTAAAAATGACACCAGGCAAGGAAAAATGATAGATTTCTCTACCATGTCCACATTTGAATATAACCTGACTGGAAATACATCAGAATGATGGAAGAGAATGAGGTTGTAGAGTTTCCATAGCATATTAGTTTTTTTTATCCTTTACTGAGATGTCATCATAGATCTTAATTCCCTTGAGATTAAAGTGACTGACTCTATATAGTCTTCTCGTCAAAAAATAACTGAACAAATGTCAGCCTTTCTTCTGGTGAAGTCTTTCTTTGTCTCATAGGACTCACAATAATGCTATTGTTGTGGTATCTTTTTTGAATTATATCAGGCAGTCACTGCAATCTTTTGGCACCAGGTTCTAAAAGAGACAACAGGCTGAACAGTGAGAAATGGAGGAGAGGTGTGATTAATTGTCAAAGGAGAGACGCACAGAAGCATATCTCTTCCTCCTGATAGTGGCTCCAGCCGATGACAGAGTCAAGTAATGGCATTGTTATAGAAATTTGGCCAACTGCTTAAGGCACCATCTGCTCATTTTTCCCCAGAAGAGTAATCCCTTTTCAAAGGTTGAAGGGAAAGTGAAGAAGGCTGCTCAAGCACTTCACAAATTTCTATTGATTGCCCAAATCGTATGTCACTCAAATGTAATCCAAAGAAAGATTAATCTCAAACAGGGCAAGGGGCATCAGAGCTGAACCTGAAAATAATAAGGTTAAAAATTTGTTTTTTTAAGTGGAGCTTGTCAGTATTTCTCTTGTGCTTTCTTTCTGAGTGTGGTCTGAAAAGTAAATTGACTGACTCAATCAGAATCCATCTTTTAAGCTGAATATATATCTTACCCAAATGGTCTTCTCTTATTCCTCCCTTTGTGATTAAAATATAGGAAAGGAATAGATGAAGCAAGTTTGGGAGAGAATGGTGGGTGGAGAGAGAGGTGGTTACAGAGAATCTATATGATCTTCCAAAAGGAATCTCAGCACCAATAGCTGCTAGATCTGCAAAACCACTTAGACCCTAAACAATATATTTTCTATTTGCTAAGGATTTGAAGCATGAAAGAAATTAAGGCAGTTTAGTGTGGTGATAAAAAGCATGATTATTTTTTATGTCAGATCACTAGTGTTCAAACCCCAATTCTCCCCTTTACTATCTGTTTGTATGTTGGGCAAATTATCAGTATAAACCGTATTTTCTTCACTGGTTACTGAAATGACTACATATATTTCCCTCCCTTAGCACATTGCCTCCCAGAGTTTCCACTTTACACAACTCCAAGGGTGACCAATCCATAGGGAATTCCATATGAATTGTGTCCCCTGCAGTTTTGCCATGTGAATGGCCCTGGCACATAGTGAACATTAAAATTGGCACCCATTAAATTGAATATCCTCTATTGTAAACTAAAATGAGGAAGCTCTGCCAGAGTCAGTGGAAAATAGGGGTAAAAACATGAATGTTAGAGCCAGACTGTTAATGTAATATTATATTGGGTTGTTCTACTTACAAGCTATGTGATGATGGACTGTTTACTTGACTTCTTGGTGCCTCAGTTTTTCCGTTAGTGAAAGGAGGATAATAACAGTACTTACTCCTTAGGGCTAGTGTAAGGATTAAATAAGTTGATACATATCAGACACAGCAAAATCTGGTACATAGTAAGCACTAAATAAATGTTAGCTATAATTATTTATATGTTATAAAGAAAGAAATCTTAAATATGTTTTTAAGATGAAAAAGCAAAATGCTGAATATCTTAAATAAATAGGGGAATTATATATATGTTTTTACTTATACATGAATAAAATATCTCTGCAAGAACAACTAAGTAACCAATAACAGTTGTTGCCTGTGTGGAGGAATTCAGGGGAAAGAGGAGGAGGGAGAGTTTTTAGAGAGTTTCATACTTTTTGAATTTTGAACCCTATGAATGTATTATCTATTCATAAATTAAATATTAAAATATAGCTAATAAAATTAGAATCAATTCAATATCTTTTGCCATATAGCTAATACTATTATTACCTAGTTAAATATTATTGAGTACCAACTATTTTCTACCATAATACACCATGTATTACACAAAGGAGACATTGGCCCTCTCATCTAAGAGCATGTAATTGGGTACAGAAAATATATACAAACCTACAACACAAACAACTATACTATGAAAGAAGTGTGAAGATCATATGCTAAGGACTGGGGGCGGGGGAGAGATCAGAGGACTGAGAGACTACTTTTACTTTGGACTATCTGTGAAGCTTTGAAGGATGTATGGACTTTAGAGGCCATTCCAGGCAGAAGAAACAATGTGACTTGACAACAATAAGATGGTGCGTGTTAGGGGAAAACCAAGAGCTGTAGTGTATAAAAGAAAAGAGGGTATGGCTAATGATCAAGTTTGGAAGGGAAATGGGTTCAATCACACTTCAACCAGAAATAACTGTAATAAATAATTGCGTGCGTGTGGAGGGGTTATCTAGGTTATATCTTGAGCAAGAGAGGTAATTACCTGGCAGAAGGGAGACACTTTATTAAAATTAACCACAGTGTCTGAGTGTCCCTATAATTATAACTTTCATACATCTATGTAAATAGAGCAGCCATTAATAATTTTTATCTTATCATAGAAGATTGTGGTCATTAGAGACTGTTTGTGATTTTAATCAGTTTATAAAGCCTAAATTAATTTAATAGCAAATCAAAGATATTTTTCTACTCTTTTCTTGACGTTTACTTCATTAGAATTTTCTGGAAAGTTCCATCAAAGTATATGAAGCTAAAACCAACTCTAATCTTTCTCATGTGCACACTATTGTTGAACAGTAGTCCTTGAGTCAGAAATTACAAAGAATTTGGATTTGATAAACATTTACGTAATATCTATGATGCACTGAATTTTCACAAACATTATTTTTTAATCCCTACAAAAACACTGTGAGGTTCATACTTTAATCACCACTTTACAAATAGGCAAATTAAGTTTTAGAGAATTATGAATCTAATAACTGACAGATGGGTTTAGAATTCAGGTGAAGTGTGTGTGTGTGCATGCGTGTGTGTACACACATGCAAGTGGGAAAAGAATGAAGAAAAATTAGGGTCAAGGTCAATGGATATTATCACCACATCAGTATTGGCTCAGGATCAAATTCTAGGTATGTTATACTAGAGAATGCCAGAGTGAGAGGAACAGCAGTCACATATAGAAACACCTACATATTTCCCATAGTCAAGGAGAAAATGAGATTATAATTTCCCTTTACCAGTTTGTCTCCTTTTTTTTTATCTCTGTGCCGGTTATCAATTCATTGCCTCTCAGATCCAAGTGCATTCTTCATGATCTGCTCTGTCATAATGGAGAAGGGACCTCTAAGCAAGTCTCCTTTGCACTGAGGGCAATGCTAAGCTTTGTCAATAGAGAGCTCTGGAAGGACAAATACAGGAGGCAGTAGTTTCTCTTCCTGGCTCCTGTATGCTTCTGTTTGTTTCTTGTCCCTGTCATATGATAGCCAGAGTCACATGGGTGGGGACATTCAGTAAACATTCTACCTCAATAGGGCATACAACCAGTTGGGAAACTCACAACCCCAACCCCAGTCCAATGACCACCTGGCTTTGACCTTCCTCACACTCCAAGCCAAATATCACACACCCTAGGCCTTGTGCAACTCTGCCGACAACCAGGCTCCAACACTCCAACTCCTGTGTACTCATCAGCCTCTGCCCATCTGCACCTCCTGCCTGCCCGGAGACTGTTAGGCAGCTCTGCCCCAGGCAATCCAGTGAACTTCTCTTCCACCTAGTGCAGGAGTTCTTAACCAGGGGTTCATGGAGCCACATGGGTCCATGAAAAGATGTCAGGGGTCCCATGAGCTTGAATTGAAAAAAAAATCAACTTATTATTTTTATTTTTCTCTGACCTCTAACTGAAATCTAGCATTTCCTTCACTTATGAATGTATGCAGTAAATAAATTACAGTAGTATTCATTTCACCTGACTGGCAAAGGGGTCTGTGGAACAAAAAAGTTTAAGAACCCCTGAGTCCTAGTGGGCTACCGTCACTCCTTCTCTAAGGAGGTCTAAATCCCACCCTTGGGGAGGGTCCCTCTTCCAAGTTTCTTCCTTCCTTGGTACTCTCTCTTAGCCCTAGGTTATGCTTTACAGTTCTCTCTATACCTTGATAGTTAGTCCCCTATTGTAATTAATAATTGTTTATATTATACTTCCCCAATTCATTTTACTATTTAATTTCAGTTTCTTTGAACCTGAAGATACATCTCTATTACTTGGTCATTTTTCAAATAAGTACCTCTAGACTATGCTCTCTTGCCTCCTTAAGGTAGAAGTTCAAGATGACTTCCCTTATTACTAAGGAAATGGAAGGAAGATGGAAAGGAGACAGGTAAACTTTGGCTAAGGATAATTATATTCATTTGAACAATAAAAATGTTAAGTAATTAAAGGTGATATGGTCCTGGTGCTAGCTAGCTTAGGCCCCCTATCCAGAGTGCTGGCTCAACAAAACATACCTCTCCAGAGTTTGCACATTCATTTCAAGCCAAAACTGAAATATAATCTGTTGCCCATTAAACTAGAGAAGATACTAGGAAATCATTTTAGGAAGAAAAAAATAAATCTAAAATTCTAGTTGCAAGGTTCCTGGGGAGGAGAACTGGGTACAGAAATCATTTTTCAGAATTCTTAATCCATGCAAAGATTTTTATTGTACATTAGTAGATCCTCTACCATTAATTTAATAAGTGGAACATTGTTTTTATATCTCTAAGAAAAGTCACATTCCTTACAGAATACAACTGATGTTCTAGTCATAATAAACTATTCTCAGTTCTCAGAATGCATCACAGTCTTTCAACTCAGGCCTTTGCATGAGTGGTTTCTCTTGCCTGGGCCACACTTGCTCTCAACTCTCTTGTTCTTCTTCCAGCAACCCTTATTTATCATCCAGCTATCAGCTCACACATTATTTCCATCAGGTAGGCTTCCCTCTAACTGCTCACACACACATACCCAAAGATATTTTTAGAACCTTCAAAGATAATCCTTTTGAAAGCACTTTGTTCATTCTGTGCAGAAGAGTAAAGTGAGTTTTATATATGAGGAATATTAACAGAGCTAAAGATTGTGAACTTTGACAGTTGTGTTGAAATAATTAAAAGGAAACTTATTTCCTCTTGGAAGCATCATTGTCCTTGTAAAACTAAATAAACTTTCTCAAGACGATATTTACTTTTTGGCAGCTGAGAATGAAAGACTCGATTTTTAGAATTTTAGCCCAGCCTTGCATGACTTTGCTAGACTCAGGATAGATTGAGCCTCGATTATGGTTTTATCTAGAGGTGACATTCTTTTCAGATATTCTAGTTTTACTTATCTCTTTGATTATTCTCATCATCAATACAAATTTATCTGTTTTGGGAGCTGGGAGAAAGAAAAATTGTCACAGACTTTAGGATGATTCAGATAGCTTAAATGGGTCTGTGTGAGTTTGTTTCTTTGCATTAACAATAGGGGTTATAAAGGATGCATGCAGGGATAGAATGTTGCTCTTTGAGATGATAGTGGAATATTTGAGAGCCAGGATAAATTAGCTATTTAAGCCAGTTGTATTCAAAGTATTCTAAATGGCTGCCAAATTACAAAATACATGAAACAGTATGGAAGAGACCCAGCAACTAGTCCTCAAATCACTTAAAATATTTTTCAAAGCTGTGCCACAAACAGATGGGCACAAAAATATGTTCCATATTTTCCATTCATGATTGTTCTGGAAAAGAAACAATTTCTTAATATAGAGTCATTTACAGCTGGTGTTACCCTTGGGATTTTGACCATCTCTGCTATTCATCAGCTATTGCAGCATAAGAAGCAGCTTCACATTTGCCTTTATGGTAGCAGTTTTAAGGGTAGTGGGAGTTAATCTGTCCCAACCCTTTAGAAGTTTAACACTGCAAATGAACATGTGTAATATGCATAGAAACCAGCCTGTTACGCAGTAATTAAAGGGCAAGAGCCAAATTCTCACTAGTTTTGGCTAAAGATCGAGTGTCGCTCACCACAAACTTTACAACCCAGTGTGAAAGGTGATTAGGATAATAAGTATGGGTAAGGTATACAGCTTTCAATGCTCACCGGCTTTTGACAGGTGCAAATGAGCCAAGAAGTGACTCAAAAGAGATATAAATGTGTTCATCGGGTCACTGGGTTTCTAGACTTTAAAAACCGGATGTAAATTAACAACTTAGGAAATGCAGCCATAAGGAGCGTGGTTTCCATAAATCTCATATGGAAAACTCAAAGCATTCAAACTAACATATCCTAAAAAAAAAAAAAAAAAAAGGTGTTTGCTAATGTAGCAGTTTCGCATTATCTATAAATTCCAAAAATAAATATTGGATTATGCTTGTAAACTGGTCTGTTCCTCTGGGCGTGATTAAGTTATGATTAGGGCTTTGGTTGGGCCACATCAGTTGGACGTTGAGTCCCCGCCTCTTGGTGTGTGGGGACTCAGAGATAAAACTACATGGCAGAGCAGAGTAGTTAGTTGGAGTAGATGTTGGAGTTCTGATGCTGAGTGTTAATGCTGGAGCTCGGGGATGTAAGCACACAGAGGAGCTTGGTCGTGAGGAAGGAGAGAAGGCCCTGGGGAAAAAAGACGAGATGTTTGCTTGATAGTCTACAGCTGGCTTTGTGGGGAGAGGTAAAGCCTAAAGAGCCTCATAGTCAACAGCTGGCCTTGTGGAGCTAGCAGAGGAGTGAGCCAGAAAGAAGCAAGCCCCAGGAAGAGAGGAATCCAGGAAGCCTGAACCCTCGCAGACTTCGGCAGCCATCTTGCTCCAATACATGGCAGTAGACTTTGGTGAGGGAAGTAATTTATGCTTTATGGCCTGGTAACTGTGGGCTTCTACCTCAAATAAATACCCTATATAAAAGCCAACCGATTTCTGGTATTTTGCATCAGTACCCCTTTGGCTGACTAATACAGCGAAGTTTTGGAATTGTCCAGTGGAGTGTTCTAGAAGGTATATTACAAATCCTTACACACATGGCCCTATACTTCACTACATCTCTTACAATGATCCACCCAGCTACATTAACTGTTTTACTTTCTTTCCCTCCTTTGCTTGAGGAAAGAAGATGGTTGTTGTTGCTGGAACACACCTACTTGAGGACTTTGTTTCCTCCTTCTAACTTCATATATCTGACTTCTTATGATTCACTTCTCAGCTTAATTTTCATTTCTCAACCATGATTTAGTTTTTAAAGGTGTTATTTTGGCACAAAAGCCTATTTTATTTTAGATTGTGGCACTTTTTGCTAGTTTGATTTCATATTAATGAACTTGCTTGCTTGTGCATTGTTTGTTTTCCATCTCCTGCGAGTAGAATGTGAGCTCCTTGAGAGTAAATATCTTGTCTCTCTTATTCATTCCTAACTTTTTGACATATCAAACAGTTCCTATCACACAGTAGGCATTCAATAAATACTGCTGAATTAATGCTTCTTGTTCGTGGATTCTTTCATTTGGGTAAAAGAAAACTAGCAGCAAGCTCATCACTTCCAAAAAGCAATATCTAACATAATCTTATATCTGATATTAGCCGCCTCAAATCCTCTGGAAAACAGATGGAATATAAAAAATAAATACAATCTAACTGCATCACACCTGCTGGAACATGTAGAAATACATGCTTTGAAAGAAGTAACTCTGTTAAAGGATAACATACTTAATAATTCACTGATCTGTATTCTTAAAAAACAATTACCTACTCCATTTCACATGCACATATACATTGTTGCAATAAAAAAGAAAAAAGCTAAACATTTTGAACACATGAACTGACTAAAAATACCAATAATCTGGTAAATTTAGTTTAATATTTTCAAGAAGAAAATATATTGTGAAATAAGCAGTGGAGGAGGGGCTGAAAAACCAGACAGATGGTAAGATCATCTTCAGATATGATTTGGTTATATCAATAATCTTAATTATTGATTAGAATGGTATCTGCATTGATTGGCCATGATGATTGTAATTGGGGTTATTTCTCAATGATAGCACGTTCTGTATTCCAGAAGCTGAAACTGTGCATTTTTCATTCCTTAGAACCACAGCATCCAAGAGAAGGTGGTATCAAATTGGTAATTCTTTTATTCTTAAGAAAAATTCTTGATTCTCTGTGACTTAATCTCTTAGCCAGAAAAATGAGCAGGAAGAAAGCAATTTGAGACTAAATTGGAAAGAATAAGAACATGTAAGAATATGTTGGAGGGAGAGGTAATAAGAAAGAATAATTTAGATAAGCAAATCTCCCATGTATAGTTTATGTATTTGGTAGATTCCAGACTGTGGACTGAAGGATAATACATAGAGTGTCATTAGAGATGGAAATTTTACCTCCCCCCCAAAAAAAAAATTTAAAAAAACTTTACAAATTCATTTCACCTGATGGGAACAAAAATAATTGGGTTGAGATGTCCACTTCTGGGCATGTGGAGTAACAGAAACTGAATTACCTTCCTCCATAAACAATGATAAAACAAAAGACATTAAACGATTTTCAGACATTGGACTATAAACTATAGGTAGTATAGGAATGTGTCCCTGAGAAAAGCAAAGCAAATGAGTTTAGTCCTACAATTGTCCAACTTTCTTTTGGGAAGGACATCCTGAACATTGAAGCAGAAAGGGGACCCCAAGCAGAGCATTCAGCTTTGCTTAGTTAAAATCCAAAAATCAGAGTTCTGTGAGACTGAGGCAAATGGAGAGGAAAGAGCTGAAAACAAAGAAATCTGCAAATGACAGGAAAAAACAAATGGATAGCTATGCATTGGATTATTCCAAAGCTCACTCAAGGCTCAGAGGTGTTTGGGTTCCAACTAGCCTGAGCAGAGGGTCCTTGGGCATTCCCCTGTGATCTATTAGGGCAATTCCTTAGTGATGGGACTTACTCTTGAACAAAGGCAACCCTATACCCATCCAAATACCGCTTAAAAACAAGCAAGAATGGATCACACTGAACTGTAACTAAAGTAACTACCAAAATAAATCCCAACTTTCTTAAAGGAAGACAACAAAATCTAGACAATCATTTTCAATTCAAAATGTCCAGTATCCAATAAAAATTATTAGACATTCTGAGAAGCAGGAAGATGTGACTCATCACCAGGAGAAAAATCACTTAACAGAAACAAATGCAGAAATGACACCGGTAATGAAATTTGAAGGCAAAGATATTAAAATAACAATTATAACTATCTTTAAGTATTTAAAGGAAAACATGAATATAATGAGTAAATAGAAATATTCTGAAAGAACCAAATGGAATTGTAGAGGTAAAAAATAAAATATCTAAATTGAAAAATTATGGGGAAAAGATTGATAGCTGTTTAGATACTGCAGAAGTAAGATAGGGGAACTTAAAGACATAGCAATATAAACTATACAAAATGAAGAAAGGGGATGAAAAAATACTGACAAAAGTAGAGTATTGGTGACCTAGGTGCAATAGCAAGTAGTCTAATATACATGTAATTGTGGTCTTAGAAGCAAAGGGGATAGAGGTAAGAAAAAACATTTGAAGAAATCATGACTCAAAATGTCCCAGATTTGATGAAAAGTGTAAATCCACAGATCTAGAAATCTCAGAAAAAAAACAAAAAGGACAAAAAAATATTATATCAAGGCACTTCATAATCAAACTCCTGAAAACTATGAAGACTAAATCTTTTAATCAGTCAGAAATAGAATACATATTATATATATGGAAACACAAAGATAAGAATTACAGAGTTGGTAACTTGCAGCCCTCACCTATCACTATTATGTTATGCCACCAATATCTACTTTTGAAAAAACAACAACAAACTAAAATTTGTGAACAGCCAAATTGGCTTGGGTCAACTGGGCTTTGATCATTTAGGTCAGCCATATTGGCTTTAGTTCTGTTAGATCAGTGAGCAGAAACTGGGTGGATGGACACCAGATTTGATTCTTCTTTTTGTTGAGTACCCAGCTAGCCTATTGTCTATTTGGCCATGTGACTGAATTCTGGCGAGTGGAATGTAGGTGGATGTGATTTAGGCAATATCCAGGGCTTTCCCATAGAAACCTTCCACTTGATCTCCATGCTTTCTCTGTTCCTCTGTTCCCAACAATCAGAGGAATCTGAATTACTTAGGGATTGCAGGATCAATAGATGACCTTCAGCCCAAGGACTTGCACTGACCTGTGAAATAAGCTTTTATTATATTAAGTCACTGAAATCTTAGGATTTTTTCCCTGAAGTTTCCTACCTTGACTAATATAGTCAGTTTTGCAAAAATTAAGAATCATATGCCTTTACCTGCTATCAGAAAATAATAGGTTTTAATGTGCTTTATTACATATGAGATTAACAAGTTCATGGATAATAAACGCCAGGTTCAGTATCTGAACCCAGTCTTTCTAACTCGAGACCCTGTGTTCTTTCTACTGCATTACATCCCACACTTCCCATACTTATTTCAATGGGAAGAAGTATTAGAAATTGGGGTAAATATTGGTTTATGTCAAATTAAGATAATATGAAAGATTTCTACTTCATCAGCATTGAGTTTTGAATAATTAAAGGCAGGTATATTCTAGGAGGGCCAAACAAACTAAAATTTAAATACAGTCTGTAACAGACCTAACATCTGAGAATTAAATATACTAATTTTGCTAAGCTCTTCATATTATCATAATCCAGTATTTATAGTTTCATATCTGGTTTATTTCTCTTTTATAGAACCAGATAATAATCATTGAAGAATTTCTTCATGCTCTAAACAGACAGCAAATATCTTTTTTTTAATATTTTATTCTGACAGTATTTAGCAGAGCTTATTTCATTCATTAAAAGGTACTCATGTATAAACAAAGAAAGAGGTATTATATCTTTACACGTGGATGCAATATAATGCAAAACCATTATAACGTGTGATTTTTTTTGCCTTTAGCTTCATATAAACTCCTTGTAGTCATTAGCACATCTTCTGAATGTATTGCATACTCTCCAACACAACTCTTTTCCCCAAGGTGCAATATATTATTAACAAAGAGTAAACATCTTTTATCTCCTTTAAAGCTCTATTACATATCCTTTATATATTGTCTAGATTCCATAAATATGTCCAAAAATTTCCACCTTTTTTCCAGGGAAGTGGTTATGTCTTATAAACCAGAGGCAATAAAAAATGGCTGAAATTCTCAGTAGCATGCTTTATCAATTTTTAATCATTGCCTTAAAATATGCATTCTTTTGATGCAGCAATTCTGCTTCTAAAATTTATTCTAAGGAAATGATTATGGATATGCCCAACGATTTGGCCCTAGTTTTATTCTTTGCAGCAATTTTTTTATAGTATATAACTCTCCTCATTAAAAAATAACTAGTTAAGAACAAATTATTAACTTAAAATACCTAAACCCTTTATTTGTAGGAGGTGAAGTACTATATGTCCTACCCCATTCGTTGGGGATAGGACTTGAATTTTGCCGTAGCATAGATATATCAGGGAATTTAAATAAAACAAGGACTCATACTTTCCTCTGTCTTAATATCCTAACAAATTAAAAGTAAAAGAACAAATACTTTTCAAATTTTGATATTATGTAGTGCATGCCCTAAAATTTATTCTAAATTGGAATTTTGCCATTGATCATGGAGTGTATTCAAGTTGTTTAAACAGATCCATCTGAAATAGGTAGCAAGCACCCTGGTATGGTTTAACTTCTAATTTGCAGAACAACAATAAATCAGTACTTAATATTGCTTGTAACACAAAGGATTTTTTGGTGTCCTTAGAAACTCTATTATTGTCCCCTTGGGAAATCATTCACCAAAGGGAGTTTGAACTAATGAGGTTAACTTCTGTGTTTCATTGGTTGTGTATTTCTAAATCTTTTGTACACAGGTCAAATTTCTCATGTTAATAGCGGTGTCATGGCTGCTGAGAATCACTTATAAAATATCAGTTACTCTAACTAATTTCTAGACACATAATTACTTTTAGTCTAAACTTTATATGTTAATGTCAACTTTTAAAATATGATAATTAATTTCCACACCTATGATGCTCATAAGCGATATTAAGAGCCAAAAAAGAAAATTGAATGTCAATGCTCTATGCTAAAGTAATTTTAAATCATTTTTTCTTGAAACATCAGTTAAACAATATTGACAAAATAGTCTCCTATCATAACTTTAAATCATAAAATAATCTATTATGAAAAGATAGATTATTTTCTAGTTGGAGTGGCCTTTTTCTTTTTCTCAAACATAGTCATTTGGATGGAAACCAGAGACAAAATGGTAAGTGCCAATAAGTACCCAAGGCCTTTCTTCAGATTCAGGTACACTGAATAGTCAGATTTTCCTCAAGATTTTCAGGAGGCCACATCTGAGTATGAAGGAGACAACCTCCCTTCACAAATTCTTTCAGTTTGGTGAGGCCTAGGCAAGCCTGCCCAACCCAGAGGCAAGACAAACACTTAGATGATGACAACCTGCTCAGGGTTAGAGTTCTCCAAGGGCCTTTTTATTAGAATGATCATACATTTCGTAGGTTTCCATAGTGGAAATGATGATGTGGTTCAGCTTCTTTCAAGTGTGTCAAATATTTTATTCCCATTTCACTCCTCTGAAATAGAATGCAAGAGACATTGGGCACCTTGCCCAGCGACACATTCTAAGAAAGCAGCAGAATGGAGACTAAAATCGGGGTCCTTGGCCTCCTGGAAACACACATGCAGAGGACCTCTTAGGCCCTCATGGTCCACTAAGAGCCACACATGCAGCCTGTTGCTATTATCTATCACCAAAGGAATTTTTATGTACGTAGTCACAGGATTGTGAATGTGTTGAAAGTCTTCATTTGATAAATATAAGTATTTAAAGAATGTTGCAGTGTGGGTAGTTATTCTGTTTGGGTAGCTTTTCATTTAAGATACCAAGAGTTTCAAAAATAGCTATCCAGATCTTTCTAGAATGCAGAGAGGCACTCAACATACTTATTGGTTTATGTAACAAATTAGGGAAATCCTGATCAGATTTCAGTTCATATTCTTCTAGATTCCCTTTCCAAAATGTGTCAGAAGTCTATGAAAATTTAGCCAGGATTTTAGCAATCTTTTTAGGTTTATTAAAGGCTGAAATTAGCTTCTGAAGTAATCATATATCACTGATTTAATTATTTCCTCATTACTAAAGAGTTCAGATAAATAGCTATAAACCTGGCATCTTCCTGTGGTAGTCCCCAGTAGGCAACTACTCCATAGCAGCATGTAAAATGCTTTAGCACCACCTGGAGGGTGCTGAGTTGTTTGAATACCTTAATGAAGCAGATTACATAATCTACTGTATTTATCCACAAATGACTCAGCAAGATTTCTGTGAACTTATATTTAGCTGGTCAGAAGAATTACATTGAAAAAGAAATTCAAGTATGCTGTAGAAAGATAAACAAAGATAACAAGATACTATTTAAGAAAAAGTTTGGATTCCTTTCCATCTCTCCCCAAAGTAACCACAATCCTGAAACTGGTGTTAATTATGCTCTTACATTTCATTATACCTTTATTATCCAATTATGCATCTCTAAATAATTTGCTTTGTCCTGTATATTTTTAACTCAATATAAATAGATTTATACTGTATTCATTCTTCTACAATTTCCATATCCAACCAACTCTGTGTTTTTTGAGATTTATCCCTGTTGAAGCCTGCAGCTGTAGTTTGTTTTCATTCCTAGAATTCTGTGAAAATATAATTCAGAGAGCAACAAGAGAGGAGACCGAAGATGGCATTGATTTAGGTGCGCACTCACTGCTCTCAAGCAGAGGTCGGCTGATTGGGGATGGGAGCCTGCTAGGGTGGTGTTTTCTGGGAGCCTGGGGGACGGAGGTCTTGGGTGCATCAGTCTGGAGGTAACTGGACTGTGAGGTGGACTGCTCAGCATAAAATCATGAGTTATTTGCTCCCCAGCTAGAATTACAGGTGGCTAAATACTATTCTCTGGGC
>PVKH010000733.1:0-34914 GCA_004027955.1 Chaetophractus vellerosus | reverse complement strand
GAACAGCAGTAGACAGGCCCCACCCCACTGTTTCATGCAGCACGTATAAGGGGTTACCTTTAGTTAAGGGGTTCCTGGAAAGGTAGCTGGGCTTGCATCATCTTTCTAGCACCTACCCAAGAATGCTACCCCCATACAAGAAGATCCCAGCATCTACAGACAGGCAGGAGCTGAGGGGGAATTTCAGAAGAAATTATCCCAAAGTGCTTCTTCCAAATCTTGGAGCTATGCAGCAGGGAAACCTCATTCAGATCTCCTTTGGAATTCACCTATGCACCCCATGAGATAAAAGGAATTGGGCTTGAGAGCAACTAAAGAACGGCTACAACACCATCCAAAGCTAGAACAAATAAGTGAAAGCTTTAAAATGGATTTTAAATTGAAATTGCAGCCTAGACTAAACTGGACTGAATTTTTCAGAACCTGACAAAGCAAAAGAGCTAAATGTATATGATGATACTCAGAGGTAGGAATGGAAAATACAACAAATCATGGTTAAATACAGTGATTGGAGGAAAACATAAACCATTTCTTATTTGTGCCTCCACTAAAAGCAGATTCTTTGACAAACAAATTACATACGGAATTGTAAAACCTTTAGTTAATAGGTATCCAAAGACAGTATAGATGTGGTTTGGAAACAGTTTCGAATTTAAGGATTCATACACCTAGAGTTGGTACAAGGCATGCAATGTACAAAACTCATGGTAACACTCATAAATATCATTATGTGTTGCCTTTGGCAGAGTTTTTTGGTTTTTTTTTGTTGTTGTTGTTGTTGTTGTTGTTGTTTTTTACCCTAAACCTTTCCTTCACTCAGTGAATCAATTCCTGCATTTGTTTACCTCTCATGTTCTTAGTCTTCCATCTCTGTATGCAGGCGCAACTCCAATTTCTAACTCATTTTAAAGTAAACCTTGTCCTTATCATTTACGTCTTCTCCTTTGGTTTCTTTCATTAAAAATAAAGCTAACTATCTCTCCTCTATTTGAAATAAATGCATTACTCTGATTTCTCTTTTCAAGTGTTAGTCAGTCAAGGCTGAGAGGTTTAGATGGGCTGAGAGAGTCCTTGAGCAGACTCAAGATTACCCAGGAGCAGGCACAGAGTCACTGTCTCTCTAAGGATGTGATTCTAGGTTCTTCCCGTCTGGATTTATTTTAAAATATAAGCACTCTATAATTAATTCTCCTTTTAAAATTAAATACATCCTAACCGAAGGTCTGAAGATTTTAAAGAGTGTAGTTCTTGACAGAAACTGGATATTAAATGCATTCATCCTGCTCAATAATGTCTAAGTTTCGATATCTTGAGTTTAGAAAGATGAAAATTCCTCAAAGAAAATTCTGGGGCTGCCAAAAAGATGACAAAATGTTAATGTGGTACCATAGAAAATGAACATAAACTTGGGAGGAAAACAGATCTCGGTTTAAATACATATACAACCTAGTGCTTTCACTTCCTCAAATATAACACAGAGACAGTGATTCTTACTTCACAGAGTTGTGACAAATAAAGAAGATGTCAAATTTAAAGTACCCATAAAGTAGAACTTGTTAGATTCATAATTACACTGTGTGATATTTAATGAATATACCTACAATTTTGGAGCACAGGAACACATTCACTTACAAGTGAAAGTATACAGCAGGTCTGGGGACTCCTTAAAATTTATCATCACTTGAATCTCCCTGGGATGCTCTTTCCATCTGAGTTCCATACCCACCCCTATATTTGGGCATTGGATGCTTCTTATTTTCCAATCTTCTCTACCTAAAGCAAATCAGAACTAATATTATGTACACTTGTAAATACAGTCATTATCAATTAGCTAACTCCCCTACCCATTTGAATTTTAGGCTTTTTAAAAAGTCTATTTTGATACAGGAATTCATTCTTTATGGTATAACCTGTTATAGGAATCTTTTAAATCTAAAAATTTAAGTACTGGATGGAAGGTACAAATTACCTAAACTTATTTCTTTACTATGTAACATGTCTGTGCTAAATACCTTAAATGGAATATCTCATTAAAGCGCAAAATAAACCCATGAGGAAGGTACAATTATTACTAACATTTTACATGTAAGGTAACTAAAGCATAGAGAAATTAAGTAACATCCTATGGGCACACAGATGCGATGAAATGTATTTGAAATTCAAACGCAAGCAGTCTGCTGTCTAAGCCTATGCTGTTATTTTATTAATCATTATTCTATTCTCATTTACTTTTCCTATCCTCAGTTTTAACCCCATAAAAGGATACTTCAAGAAAGCCATTTAAAGGGACTGGAGTGCTTGTCACAGACATAAACTTATACTAGAATGTAAACCGTCATAGAGCAAAAAAGTCAGTCACATGGACTATACAATTTACCATAAATTTATTGACTTAAATTATCTTGCATTTCTAGAGGTCGAAAATCTGAAATGAGTTTCACTCGGTTAAAATCAAGGCCCTAGAAGGACCCCATTTCTTCTGGAGGTCCTAAGGCAGAATCTATTTTCTTGCCTTTTCCAATTTCTAGAGGTCCTTATATTTCTTGGCTTGCGGCTCCTTCCCACACCTTAAAATCCAGCAGCGTAACATCTTCTTTCCTCACTGAAATCTGTTTCTGCTGTCTTGAACTGTTAGTAGAAATATGGACATTAAAGATGCTGCTGGTGAGAGCTCAGGAAGGAAGAGAGAAGCATAGTAGAGAAAGCCTATATCCTCTCCAATAATATTTATAACAGCATAAACAGAATGCTGGTATAGACAGGAATGTTAAAGGCCCTCCTGGTCAGTGTTGAAAAGGAAATGAGGTGCCTGTTATTGGAAACTGGAAGAAGGATGATTCTTGTTATATTGTGGCAGAAAACTTGATGGAATTGTGCCCTTTGGTTATTTGGAAAGTATAACTTGCAAGCCATGATATTTAGCTGAGCTATTTCTAAGCCAAGTGTTGAAACTGCATCCTTGTTATTACTTGCTGCTTATCGTAAGATGCTAGAGGAAAAAGATAAATTGAGGGAAGAATAGTTATGCAAAAAGGAACTAGAACTTAGTGATTTGGGGAATTCTCAGCCTACCCAGACTGCAAAAGGAGCTAAAATTAGGAGATAGGGGGGTGTCAGGAAAGTATACTCTGAGTGAAATCCAAGGGTGTGTCTGTTCAATGCTTTGCTAATGGCTCAGAAGGATCCAAAAGTCAGTATTCAATCACACAGGCACTCTTGGAGGAGAATAGGCATTTAACTCATGGTTCTTCTCAGCCTTCTCAGCAGAAGTCAAAACCAGAGTTTATTCAGGAAAGATCTGAGAAGGAGCCTCTTGTTTAATGGAGTGAAATATGAGAGACTCACAGGGTTTCTGAGAATATCATATCATATCAGCTTGGACAGAAAGGAACAGAGAAAGGATGAAAGGAAAGTAGGCTATTGGACTTCAAAAATTCTACAGGCAGGATGCTGTCTGATGAAGTTACTCAGCTGAAAACATGTGCTAGCCATCATGCAAAAAGATGGCTCCAAGGGTGGAGCTGCAAGCCCAGAGAGTGGAGCTACGCGCCACCAAGCATTATTCCCAGGCCTGGAAATTTGGTGGATTTTTCCTGTTTGTATTTCAAAATTGCTATGGATACATGACTCCTATTTTTCCATTCATTTCCTCCCATTTTGAATGAAAATGCTTAGAACTCTTATCCTATACCTATCCTACCACTGGATTTTTGGGAAGGGAAAATTTGCTTCCTAGTTTCACAAGTCCACAGATGGAGAGAAATTTTGGCAAGGATGTAATTTACCCAGAGCATCATACATGCCTATTTTTTTAGATGATTTAGATGATGAGATTCGGTACTTTTCAGATGATGAGACTTGAATGAAATTTTGTAATTGAGTTGATGCAGAATAGGTTGAAAATTTTAGAGGTCTTGGGATGAGGTGAATGTATTTTGTATGTGGGACAGATGTAAATCTTTGGGGACCAGAGGGTGAACTGTGGTGGGCTTAATAATGGCACACCAAGATACCTATATCCTAATCCCCTTACCCTGTAAATATGCTATGTTTTATGGTAAAGGGACTTTGCAGCTGTGATTAAGAATCTTGAGATAGGGAGATTATTCTAAATTATCTGCAATCACAAGGGTCCTTATAAGAAGGAAGCAGGAGGATTGGACTCAGTGAAAGAAAAGGGAATGATGGAAGTGGATGTTAGGAGAGAAGATGCTATACTCCTGTTTTTTTTTGTGTTTTTTGGCAATGTTTAAATAAAACTTTTTAATGTAATTTGCTGGTTCTACACTTCATAATTTTATTTTCCACTGACTGATGATCAGAAACAAGTGATTTGGTTGTCTGCAGCAAACTCTTAAACAGTGGCCCATAACCAGAGCTCGATGACTGCAAAACCTCCTCCAGATAATTAAGGGAATGGTCCTCCCTGTCTAAAAGGCTTTGAAGGTAAAAGAAGGGGCCATGAGCCTAGGACTATAGGCAGCCTCTAAAAGCTGGAAAAGGAGTGGGTGTAGCTCAGTGGTTGAATGACTTCTTGGCACGCAGGAGGTCCCAGGTTCAATCCCCCATACCTCTTAAATATAAATAAATAAGTAAATAAAAAATAAAGTAAAATAAAGGCTGGAAAAGACTAAGTAACAAATTCTGCCCTAAAGCCTCCAGAAAAAGTACAGGCTTGCCAACACATTGATTTTAGCGCAGGGAAGCTAACTTATGACCTTTTAAACTATAAGATAATAAATTTGTGTTTTTTTAAGCCATTAAATTTGTGGTAATTTGGTACATCAATAATAGAAACATAAATCATGGTCTATGAACTAAAACTTATTTTTAATTGTTCTGTAGCAATATAAAATTATTCTTTCCTGAAAATTAAATTTAAAACAAGGATACAAGATGAATAAATATCTTTCACTCCTAGTCAAGTAGTTTCCTTACAGTTATGATATTTTTTCTTGTATGTGACTGGTAGAACATGGTATAGATGGAGGGAATGCAGGATGCATAGGTGCTGCCTCCAGCTATCCAGAACTTTCGTGTATATCCCTCTACCATTCAACAGGCTATAGTTTCTTTCACCTCAAACTCATCAATGCATAGAACAAATGCAGAGATAATTTATTCAGGGTTCCATTTATTCTCTCAGCAATGTATTATAGTCTTCACTGTGCATATCTTGCCCAAATTGTTACATTTATTCTTGGGGAATTCATGTCTTCTCATGCTATTGTATTTCAGATTGCATGTTTTCAAATTTTAATATCTATATTTCTTTGATAACATATAGAAAACCAGTTGGTTTTTATATTTACCTTGTATTTTAGAAACTGGATAAAATAACCTTTACGTTCTAGTGGGTTTTTTATAGATTGTTTAATGATCATCACCTGTGAATAAAGACAGCTTTACTTTGCCCTTCACAACATTCATTTGTTTCTTTGCCTTACCTTCCTGCACTGGCTAGGACCTCCAGTACAAAATTGAAAACAAGTGGTGAGAGAAGACAGCCATGCCTTGTTCCCAATCTTGGGAAAAAACATTTTATCATTCACCATTATGTATTATGCCAGCTATAGACTTTTCTTAGATACCTATTATCAAGTTGAGCAAGTTCCTTCTACATCATGAATAGATGAATTTTTTTCCTTTATTATAATTTAATGTACACTAAAGCATACAGGTTTTATATGCTCAGTTCAATGCATTTGCACTATTGGATACTCCAATGTAAATGTCATAGAAAACAAGATAAAAAACATTTCCATTACCCTAGAAAGTTCTCTTGTGCCCCTTTCTAATCAAATCTCTTCTGAAGTCTATTACTATAGAGATTAATCTTGTCTGTTCTTGTACTTCATATACCACCAGTGGATTCATAGTGAATGTAGTCCTTTGCATTTTGTTTCTTTTCTGTAACACAATGTTTTGAGATTCATCCATGCCATTGTATCAATAGTTGTTCTTTTTTTATTACTGAGTAGTATTCTATTGTATGAATAGAGCACGGTTTGTTCAGTTTCCTAATCGCTGGACATGAAGATTATTTCCAGTTTAGGCTGCTCTGCATTTTCTTTTTTTTTAATTAGAGAAGTTATAGGTTTACAGAAAAATCATATACCATCCTATTATTAACACCCTGCTTTAGTGTGGTACATTTGTTTCAATTCATGGATCGATGCTGAATTTTGTGAAATGTTTTCTCTACATCTACCAGGACAATCCTGTGGTTTTTCTTCATAGTCTGTTATGATGAATTGTATTGATTGCTTTCTAAACATTAAACCAGTCTTGCATTCCTGGGATAAGCCACATTTGGCCATGATTCATTAACATTTTTGTATATTGGTGATATCAAGTAGTTAATATTTTGCTAAGGATTTTTGTGTTTATGTTCATGAAATACACTGGTTTATAATTTTATCTTCCAGTAACGTCTGATTTCAGGTTAATGCTGGCCTTATGCACTGAATAAGGAAGCCATTACTCAATTTCTATTTATTGGAAGAGTTTGTGTAGAATTGGCATTATTTCTTCCTTCAATATTTAATAAAATTCACTAATGAAACCATATGCTCCTGGAGTTTTCTTTGTGAGAAGAATTTTGACTACAACTGCAAGTCCTTTAATAGATGTAGGGCTATGTAGGTTATCTATTACTTCTTGAGTGAAGTTGGTCATTTTTCCTCCTTAAAGACTATGCCCATTTCATCTCACATTGTTGAATTTATTGGCATATGTTGTTTATAATATCACTTTATTAGCCTTTAAACATGTGTTAGATCTGTAATAATATCACCTCTTACATTCCTGATATTCATCATTTTTACCTTCTATTTTTGGCTAGAATTTTATCAATTATATTTATCTTTTCAAAGAACCAGCTTTTCATTTCATTGGTTTTCTTCATTGTTTTTTGTTTTCCATGTCATTGCTTTCTATCATTATCTTTACTCTTCTGCTTTTTTGCATTTAATTTTTTTCTTTTTTTCTATCCTGAGGTGGAAACTTACCTCATTGGTTTGTGATTTTTTCCTTTCCCAATATAAGCATATAGTGTTTAAAAGTGCTTATACATTTTCCTTAGAGCATTGCCTACTCAATTTTTGTTTATTTCAGTTTTATTTGGTTGCAAATAGCATTTTTAGCTTTACCTGTGATTTCTTTTTTCATTCATAGGTTATTTACAAGTGTGTTGATTGATTTCCAAGTATTTGGGTGTTTGTCCAGATATCTTTTGGTTATTGATTCTATGTCAATTCTGATGTGGTCAGAGAAAACATGGGTTATGTAATTTCAACTATATTAAGGGTAATCACACTTGCTTTGTGGCCCAGAATAATTTCTATCTTGGTGAATATTTCTTGCACACTTAATGATATGTATTCTGGTGTTGTCAGACACCAAACACCATGTCAGATCCACACTGGACACATTGGGGATGGGGGCATGGAAGGCCATGCTAGTGAGCTTCCCATTAGGTTCAGGGCCGACCTTGCCCCCTGCCTTGGCAGTATCAGTAGATGCAGGGATAATGTTCTGGGGACCCCCCAAAGCCATCATGCCAGTTTTCTTAAGGGGACAGTCACAGTCTTCCAGGTGGCAGTGATGGCATGGACTATGGTTATGAGTGCATCCTGATGTCAAAGTTGCCATGGATGATCTTGGCTAAGGGGTCCAGTCAGTGAGTGGTATAGGAAGCATTGCTGACAATCTTGAGGAAGTTGTCCTACTTTTCATGGTTCATCAGGGGACATCAGCAGAAGGTGCAAAGATGATGACTCGTTTGGCTCTACCCTTCAAATGACCCCCAGCTTTCTACAAGGTATTAAAGACAGTAGTAGATTCCAAATCATATTCAGCACTAGCATCACCTCATTTGATGTTGGCAGAATCCCACTCCTGGGAGAAATGGGCTTCCCATTGATGACAAGCTTCCAGTTCTCATCCTTGAAAGTGCCATTGAATTTGCCAGGATGGAATCATACTGGAACATGTAGTCCATGATCCTGAGGTTGATGAAGGGGTCACTGATAGAGACAACCTCCACCTTGCCAGAGCTGAATGCAGTCGTGGTGACCAGACACCCAATATGGCCAAATCCACTTGGAATCCAACCTTCATCGTCATGTCTCAGGGATGTGGCTGGCACTTCATGAGCAGATGCAGCTGTCTGTTGAATGGGGAAAGAAGAGAATTGTTTCATGTGTTTTGAAGTTCTGTTACTTGGTGCATTTACATTTTGGTTTTTCTTTATTTTTATTAGAGGAGTTGTGAGTTTACAAAACAATCATGAATACCATACAGGATTGCCATACATCACCCCACCAACAACACCTAACAATGTAGTGACACATTTGTTAGAAATGATGAAGGAACTCATCATAGCATTACTGCTGCCTACAGTCCATAGATTATATTTAATGTATTTTCTCCACAAACCATCCTATTATTAACACCATGTATTAGTATTGTATATTTATTATAGTTTGTGTGAGAACGATCTCATATTGTACTGTTAACCACAGTCTCTCAATCACCACAGTGTTCACTGTGTTATATGGTCCCCTGCCTTGTACAATGCATCCAAAGAGTACATTCAGTGGCTCTCAGTTTCACCACAGTTTGAATTAATTAATTCAATCAAGGTTTGAGCAAAAAGAAGAAGAAAAATGATGACACAAATAAAGAACTAACTTGTCAGGGGGTTAAAAAATAATTCTTAAAAAAATCCGTTGTCTTTCAAATTATGTAGTCAGAAATTCATTTTATTTTCCAGGATGCAATAAGTTTATAATTTAGTTGCCTTTAAGTGGTGGATAACACACAGCAGGGCAAAGAGGAAGAAGCAGTGAAGTTTAACAAGATACTTCTGGACAGGGTTTCCTCTTAGCCTTGCTTCATACAGGCACCCTTTATGCATAAACTATCTCAACTGTACACAACCCAGAATCTGACTTGGAAGGGTGACTAGAAGCAGCACTTTCTTAGAGAAAAATTGTATATAAATTGTCTTCTGGGGCCGGCTCGATAGCCCAGTGGATAGGGCACCGGCATACCACATGGGAGGCCCCGGGTTCAGTTCCCGGGGACCTCTCCTAGCGGGCAGACAGCCTTGAGAATGGCAAGCTGCCATGGGCTGGCCGGAGCCGCCGTGGGCAGGGCAAGAAGCTGCCACGGACATGGCAAGAGCCGCCACGGGCAGGGCAGGTCGCCCGCAGATGGAGTGCAGCCAGCCACCTGCGAACTGAAAGCCGGCCGTGTACGGACGCAGCGACCGCCCACAAGCGGGGAAAGCCGCGCCTGCGCAGTGACCACTCTCGGCGCATCGCCGCAGCGGGGGGAAGGGGAGATATGTAATAAAATAAATAAATCTTTAAAAAAAAATTGTCTTCTGATATCTGAGATGCCGGAAAGCACTGAAGAAGGGAATTGATGAGTAAATACTGTGGGACACATGAAGTTTTCTAACCTTTTCAAGTAATCTCTGTTCTTTTTTTTTTCATCACACATAGATCTCTTTCTGCCATAGAGTATTTTATTTATTGTTTGAAAAGCTTCAGGGGCAACCTGGCCAATTATATTCCCAGCATGTTGGTCCGCCATCTGCTCAAGCAGTAAAACTTCACAGCACTTGGTAAATATCAGTCTCAGACTATGTCTCCACAACACCAACTAAAGGAGACATTTCATTTCATAATGCTCTAGTTGTTTTGGGTTACCTAATAGGGTAATTTGACTTGGAATGTTTGCTGAGTCCCATTTTGGTAATGGATAATAATCCTAGCAATTAAACATTAACCATATTTTGTCTTTTATTGATGCTATATAACAAAAGTTGATTTATGAGAGTCCTTATGCTGAATAAAGTTTATGCAGATAGAATAATGTACTTGCATATTTATTAATTCATTTATTTATTCATCCAACAAATATTTATTGCACACTTATTATGCATCAAAAAACAAACACAGTTCTGGACAGTGGAGGGGGGAAAAAGTCCTTTCTCTTACATTATAGTGTAAATAATATCAATAAGAAAACTAACAAGCACAGTCTCAGTGATAAGTGCTAAGGGGTGAAAAATGATGGAAATAATTTTTTAAAAGATGATTAGGAAAAGTTTCTCTTTGAGGTGACATTTTAAGAGTGACAAGAATAAAGTGAGGTTGTGAGCAAGGCAGTTATCTGGGGAGGAAATCATCCTATGCAAAAATAACAGCTGGTGTAAACTTCTTGAAGCAGGAGAAAATCTGAAGAACAAGGGGGCCAGTGTGTCTGATACAGAGAAATTTAAGAGGGAGAGTGGTAGGAGATGAAGACCAAGGTATGTTATGCCTTTTGAGAGAAGCACTTTGGATTTTATTTGAAGTAGCATGGAAAACATTGGAAAATTTGAGCAGGGGAGTGATTTTATCTCATGTGTGTTTTAAGAGGATCACTGGAGCTGCTGAGCAGAAAACAGACTCTAGAAGTATGGGGACAAAGAGGAAGCAGAGAGCAGAAAGATATTACATAGATCCAAGTGAGGGCTGAAGGTTGCTTACACTAGACTGAAAGTAAAAGAAATGAGAAGTAGTAGGATTCTGGAACTCTTTGGAAGAGTTTTGCAAATGGATAGGATGTGGAATGTGAGAGAGGAGATTCCAGATGTCTCCAGGGTTACCATTTAGTAAATGGTTGGGCCAATTCCTATAACAGTGAACATTAGAAGAGGAGGAGTAAGCTATGAAGAGTAGGGAAAGAATCAACGATTCAATTTTGGAAATACCAAATGTGAGATACCTATCATACATTTAAATAAGATGTTGATTAGGCATTTGGTTGTAGAATTCTGGAATTCAGGAGTAGATGCTAAAGCTTTTGAAACAAATTTATGAGTCACTAGCAAATAGATAGTATTTAAAGCCATGAGTTTGGAAAGAAAAGAAGAGTGCTCTGAGGCTGAATCCTTGGATTATTCCATTGTTGGGTCCTTGGAGTACTTCAGCATAGCGATAAAGTAGTGACTACAGAGGTAGAAACAAAACAAGAATGTGTGTGGTCTCTTCCTAGGAATAAAAGTATTTCAGAAGAAGGAGGGAATTATCATGCATTTACTCATCAATGCTTTCTCTCCTTATTTTATCTCAATCAGAAGCAATATGAGTATGAAGAACTAAGTACTTTCCACCTGTGGAAGAGCTAGAAAATGAAGTTGAAATAAAAATAGAAATTTCATAATAAATACAGGGTTACACATCATTTTTCCTGACCATAAAACCTGGAATCAACGCAAAAAATAAACCATTTTATTTATAAGTTCATCAGAGCTCAGAGAATAGCACCTCAGTTGAGCAATAGTCCTACAAATCTACAAATACACGTACATAAAACCTGATTTTGTTGCAATGTTTACTAGCAATGATAGAATCGTTTTCTTTTTTCCCTTTGCAGATTATCAGTGACGTGATCACCAATATATTTAGAAATTAATTTTTATCGGGAAATGAACTGGCACATTGGACTTCACTCAAAATTATCTATTCCTGACTGATTAAAGAAATAAAACACTCAGAGCTTTCATCTATTTCTTAAAATTTTGAATATGACTTTCACATTACAATTACCTCATGACTGTAAATTTATGGTTCCCACAGTCTAGATAGAGCATAGGGGATATTGTATTTCTTTTTATCTGTTGTTAAAGGGCTAAGACTAGTATATTCCCCTGATAAACATACCTTCTATCTATGCCCACAGAAGCCAGTCTGCGCAAGTTAATTGCTTGAACCTGACAGTGCAGAGAACAGCATTAATAAATGGGGTGTACTGGGTTGTAGAAAGAACAGATGTGAGTTTTCTGCTCCACTGTACGATGAATTAATTCTCTATCTCTCCATTTATATACTGCGGTGGCCATTGAAGACCTGTGTTTAAAGGCTCTATGGTAAAGCACTCTTCATATAGTTTCCACTATTTCAAAAGTCTCTGGTGGCATTTAAAATTTCTCCTTTAAGACACAGTCCTTTTTTTATAGTGTTGGGAGGAGGGGGCTTTTCCTTGAAATGCCACTGAAATATGATTTTTGTTTCTGGTTGCTCTAAACAACACTTGCTTACAGACCTACTGCCTGGAGAAACTAGAATTGTGCAATTACCTATAACTTTATCCCTGTGGAAAATGTAGTTGAAGTACATTTTGTAATAAATTTTGCCACTCTATTTTTTATCTGACTCTAAGGATACACTCCTCTAAGCTCACAGGGATGTAGCATTAACTAAAGGTTCAGAAGATTGATCCATGAAAAAATGCACATATTTAAATACCACACAAGTGAAAGTGTTTTGTCATAGATTTCATTATTTTAAGCCAAATTCCATGCAAACCTCATGTGTATTTATTGTTTTCCTGGGTATAGACCATACTTTTGTAGATAAAAGAAGCATTCTGAGAATCTATTACTAGAGAAAACTTAGGGACATGGGGAGATTTTTCCAGTACCTACAATATTCCAGGCATTGTATTAGGTGTTTGTGCTACTCTAGCTCATTCACTTATGCTGTAGAACAGGGGCTCTTAACCTTTTTTGTTCCACAAACCCTTCTGCCAGTCAGGTGAAAACCAAAGACCCATTACTAAGTCCACACTATACTGTGTATTATTTAATAAATATATCACACCTGCACCAACACATCCCCACAAGAATAATGCTTTTTTGAATTTCAATTCAAGCTCATGGACCCCTTCTTAAGAAGGCCTGCAGTAGAGTATAATGGTGGGAAACTGTGCTTTGGAGTGTAATTCCCTGATTAAGACTCAGTTTCCTCATCTGCAAAAGATAGAAAACAATGGTTCATAACTCATAAAAATTAAAGAGGTTATTCTTCTAAATTTTTTAGCTCAGTCCTTGCATAAAAAGCACTCCTTTAATGTTGAGCTACATACAGCCTATGAATTAAAGAATCAGTAACAAATGAAGAAACAAATTGTTTCCTATGCAACTTTGCCCAGGTTGCCTAGACAATGAGAGGAAGTTCTAGAAATTATACCCAGGGATGTCTGTGTCCAAATATCTACAACCCCAATATTTGTTGAATGTTTAACTGTATACTATGCACTAAGCTAGGAATTTACATATATCATTTAGCATAATGGAAAAAAAACCACTTTGTGGAAAATGTACAATTATTCCCATTTAACAGGTGAAGAAATTGCAGATTAAAGATATTAAGGAAAATTCTTATAACTGCCAAAGTTCATAGAAGCAGGCATCAAAACCCAGCAACTATTGCAAAACTCCATATCTGATTCTGTGACAGGCACATAGACAGTATCCATTAAATGGTTGTAGAACAAATAAATGGACTTGATTCAAAATCTGAAGTTTTTTGTGTAGCATCACTCCACCATGCTCCAACAAGGTCCTTGTTGAAAGTCATATATCTGGGGGCCAGCTGTATAGCCCAGTGGATAGGGCACTGGTACTCCACATGGGAGGCCCCGGGTTCAGTTCCCAGGGACCTCACCGAGCTGACAGATGGCCTTGAGAAAGGCAAGCTGCCGTGAGCAGGGCAAAGCTACTGTGGGCAAGGCAAAAAGCCGCCATGGGCGGGGCGGAGCCACCACGGGCAGGGCAAGTCACCGGTGAAACATGGAGCTGAGCCGCCTGTGAATCACGGAGCCGAGCAGCCTGCAAAACAGGGAGCTGAGCCGCCCGCAAAATGGAATGGAGCCACCCACGAGCGGGGCGAGCCGCCTGCGCGGAGGGCCAACTCATCGCCGCAAAAACGGGGGGAGACAAGAAGCAGACGTAGAAGAACACAGAAAAATGAACACACAGCAAGAGTAAGCAGAAAAGGGGGGGGATATGTAACAACAAAAAAAGTCATATATCACTGAGTGGTAATATAATTAGGGTCTCAAACCAGTACCTAATTGTCAAGACTAGATGAATTCTTCAAGACTGCCACCAGTCTTGCAAGGGTTTCAGATAAAAACAGCCATGTCACATTGTATGGGTTAAGAAATAGCATCTTTGAAGACAGGTAAAAGCCACTGGGGCAGGGTCAGCGAGACAAAGATGTGTATGGCCCCCCAGTCTCTTATACCATGGAAAAGCATGCCAGAACCAGGGCATTTCCTGGACATGATATGGGTTCTAATCCAGTGGCACTAGGTATACAAGGTTGGAACTGTCACATATTTATAGAAATTGTTTAGGAATACCAGCTACCGAGAACCTGGAGGCATTGAGTCTTGATAAATATTGTAGAACCCTTTATCAGGAAAGAAAGCCCCCAGAATATAAAAGCTAACGCTTGCATATAACTGAGCATGGGTTCTCTCTTTGCATAATACCAGCCTATCTAATCATGGAGAACTTGATTCCAATTCTAACAACCATACTACTCCTACAAAATAGTGCTGGCTCTAACATTTAATATATTTTACTTGGCTCTCATTGGTTTTATTTTTTGTAGTGATCAACATTATTAAGCATGATGGTAACTGTGAATAAAAATGTACACTTAAGCATAAATCTACATTATCTTATAAACAAATATTGGAAATAACTAGAAAGACTTCACTTTGTTTTCCTGGTCTATGCCATTAGATTAATTTTTATAAAAGCTGAGAGAGTTATTTTAGTGTTCTTGAATCCTGAGACAAATAAAATGGTTTCTAGAGCCAGACATACTGTAGTGTAGGAAGTTTGCCCACACAGCTATGCCAAGATACCCTATCTTTCATTATTACACTTAGACTTTCACTGATCAGTTGCCAAATAATAGTGAAGCAAAAACCAAGTAAAAACAGATCAAAATAAATTAGAGCTATAAGTAAAATTAGCTCTTCCACACAGATGGGTGGCCAGGAAAAAACTTGATAATCTTTGTGATGGCTAGGCTAATGTGTCAACTCGGCCAGGTAATTGTGCCCAGCTGTTGGGTCCAGCAAGCCTGGGGCTAATTGCATCTGCATCAATCAGCAAGATTGGATGAAGAATGGATGACGCTGTTATCCATTCAGTTGACTGCTTAAAAAAGGGAACTGATTTCAACATTCGGAGAGAATTTCCCAGCTCGTCCTTTGACAGCGAACTTCTCCCAGGAACTCATCGAGGATCCTTCATCAGTCTTTCATCGGAGCAAACTCATAGAGGACCCTTCATCAGTCTTTCATCGGAGCCCCTGGCTTGCAGCCTGCCAGCGGAACCTGGACTTGTGTATCCCCACGGTCACGTGAGAGACTCTTATAAAATCTTATATTTTTAACAGAGATCTCGTGTTGATTCTGTTTCCCGAGAGAACCCTGACTAGAACAATGTGCTTGATCTTTTATGCTAAATATGAAGAGAAATAATAGGAGATAAAAATAGTATCAGAAATGTAAACAGTATCTAGTGCTATGCTAATTCTTCCTTTTATCACACAATCTCAATCTTTCTCTTTCTTTAGTGTCATGGGAATGAAAGTCAGGAATCTGGGTTGGGAAATGTCAGAGGACCTTGAAATACAGGAGGCACATCCCATAAAAACAATATCCAAAGAAAAGTGTACCTGAAATTCTGCATTCAGACTCCTCAAGCCCTTTGCTGATTCCTAAATTTTCATGCAAAGGGTGAGTCTTGAAGGAAAACAGTAGAAATCAATAGATGGAAAGTTAAGGATTCATGTAAAAATATCAGCAGCTTCACATTGCTGGAAAGGCAGAATTTGGGTTTCAAAGTTTGCCAATTATAAGGGTTAAGGATTCAAAATAGAATTTCCATTAAAAATCCAAAAGAGACAAGTCATAAGAGTATGTGTCATATCACACAATGAATATCTACACTTTCGGAATAAGATCAACACCAAAATAGAACTGACCTAACAATTTTTGGACTGAAATCCAGAATCAGGCTGCTTGACCAGTAATTTACAAGTTATTAACAATTAATAATATATAAGAAAAAGAGAAGAATTGAGAGTCAATAAGATTCCATTGTTATGAACATGGAAAAAATAGAGAAATTATTAAAGTAGGAAAATGAGAAAAATTAATCAATAGACTCAAAGATGACCCAAGTATTAGAATTGGTATAAAAATACATGAATTCATTGTTATAAATAGGTTGAAATATCTTGAGCAAAAAATTAAAATGATAATGTCAGCAATCACATGTTGCCTTTTAATATTATATTCAATTAAAGAAGCCAAGATTCCTTAGAGAAATGGATGACTCTAGGATTGGGATAAGAAATACACAAGATCAGCTTAGAGCATTTTGTAGAGACAGAAAGTGAGGACGTGATCAAAAATTAAAAACAAAACAAGCAAACAAAAAACACACAAAAACTCCACAATGATGGGGTTATGTCAAAGGGAAACGAGTCAAATGAAAAAGGTCTGAATAGCCAAACCTGGAACAACTTGGCATCAAAATAAGGAAAATAATATTGGATTATAACCAAAAGTATAAAATTAATATCTGAGAATCAATACTGATTAAGTAAATAACTATATAAATAAATACATACAGAAGAAGAGAAAAATTTCCTGTACAAAAGAATTCCAAATAATTTGTGTAGATACTCTGACTGCAAAGAGGTGGACTACAGTTCTCCATTCCTTAAGTGTGAACTTTGCATAGTAACTTCCTTTCAATGGGTACAGAGAAAAAAAATAGTATCTTTACAGAGGTGAAACCTGACAAACAATATCTCAGTCAGATGATCAATATTAACAACCACAGTAATAAGTCATGTGTATGGTATCATCCTTGAACTAATCAAACTGATCCCTCAGTATTCTATCTTTCTAACCAAACCAAAGCAAAGCAAAAACAAAGACTCATGTTCTTTAAAAGGCACCAAAACTCAGAAACTTAAACTATAACAACTACAATAGCCAGCACCATTCCACATGTGAAAAAGCATGAAAAATGTGATCAACAATCAAGAGAAACATCTGTCAATAGAAACAGAATCATAAATGAGTGAGATGATAGACTTAGCAGAGAAGGAGTATGAAGCATGTTGTTAAAACTATGCTTGAGAATGTAAATAAAAATATGATGATTATATAAAAAGGAAATAAACAATATCTAAAGCTGAAAATTGCTATATCCAAAATGAAAATCTCATTGGATCAATTTAATAGTTTATTAGGAATTGCAGAGTAAAAGTTTAGTGACCTTGAAGATATAGAAATAGAAAACATTCAAAATAATTCACAAAAGTCCTACTTCAATTATGGTGAGATAATTGCTAATTGGATTTGCCCTTCTTCCCCAAACAACTAAAAAATGAGACAGTTAATGTAGACTGAATAGTCCCTGAGAGAAGGATAGAGAAGTCCTACAATAGTCCCATTTTCTGTCCGGAGGTACTTTTTGGACCATGGTATAGGAGGAAGAAACGAAGTACAGTATGGAGTTATCAGTGATTCAGGAGACGCATATCAAGAATTGACAAGGCTCAGCTGATGAAATGTGTAGGGCATGTTACTGGAGAGGAAGAACCTATGACAACAAAGAGCCTAAAAATCTTCACACATGTCTCTTTCCTTCTGTTGTTGAATAATAAGTTGCAGATGACTAGCTTGGAATTCCACAAGGCCAGATAAATATCTACCAGAGAGTTGTAAACTAAACATTCTGATTGCCTATAATTCTGAGACCTCTTTGAAGACAAAGGCACTCAGCAGAGATTCCAGAATAGTTATGCCTTAGTAAAAAAATTTAAAAACCCTAGAGTAAAGATATTTCTAGATGCATTCTAACAAAGTTTTTTAAAAAGTCCTCTAAATGTCCGGCTGATTCACAAGTAACTAAACTTTTTCTCAACACCTATGCTTATTATGAAAAAATAAAAACATATAGAATATAGGCCTACAAATATATAACTAAATATTAAAATAAGAAGCTGGAAAACAAACCCACAATATGAAGAAACACTACAAAGCCATAATAATAAAAGAGCGTAGTATTGTTACAGCATTACAGACTAATGGTAAAAATTGTCTATTTATGCAGAATATTAAAATATATTAATGGTGGCACCTTTATTCAATGGAAAACCTGCAGATTCTTTAGTAGATGGTGTTACAGGATTTCCTCTAGGTTCTTGGCTGTGATCTATAAAAGAATTTAAGAACATGCTGGTTTAGTAAGGCCAATAGTTTATTAAGGAAATGAGAGAAGGGAATAGAAATGGGAGAAAATAACAGATTATGGTTTCCCAGGTGTACTTGCGGGCTGGTCCAGGCAGAGAAGGGGCAGGGGGTCTTGTGGGATTCTTCCAGCAGCCTTCTTCTGGCATCTTTCCCTCGGGATTTCCAGGTGGAATTCCATGGTCATATGTTTCACGGCCATGTTTTTCTGTCAGGTTTTAGTTCTATTTCTCATTCCCTAAATTAGCCTGCCTTAATGGTAATGGGAAATCTGTCCACTATATAAACAAAACTGAAACAGCATCTATCATCAATTTAAAGAGTAGACACCAAATGGTTCAAAGGCCTAACTGGAAAAGAAAAAATATAATTATTATTGGAGAAAATATAGGAATATATAATATTTTGACATTTCACTAGGATTCTTATATAAACTCAAAAGCAAAGAAAAAGACAAAAATATATTAATTTGATTACATAGAAATTGAAAAATTCTCCTCAGTGAAAGACATTTTGGTCTGTTTTAATTGATAGATGATATAATGGGAGAGGATTTTTCCTTGGCACTAAGCTGATGTTCTGTTTCATTAGTTAAGATGGAATTTTCCAGATTTCTTTCCTGTAAAGTAATATTTACTTTTGTAAAAAATATTTTGTAAGAAGATTCTTTGAAACTATTAAAATATCCTACATCTCATCATACTTTTGTCCACTGATTTTAGCATCCATTAAATAGTCAGAGACTCAACCCTCTTAATAATTTGTTTTCATGGCTTATTTTTATATCCTTTTACTTATAGTCTTTTTATTTCACAATATCTGGGGATTGTTTTCTTATGAAAAACATGTTGTCTCTTTATCCTGTCTTAAAATTTTTGCCATCTATTGGAATTCTGAGTGCATATCCATTTAATGGAATTATTGAACTGCTTGAGTTATAAACTACCATCTATGTATTTAATTTATCTTGTATGTTTTTGTTCCTGTTTTTCCTCCTTTTATCCTTCCTTTTGGATTGTTTTAATGTTTTTTTAAATTTCATTTTATCTCTCCTATTGGTTTTTCAGTTATATCTCTTTGATTTATTTTTTAGTGGCTATTCTGTGTATTAAAATATATATTTTTAACTTATCAAAATATACCTAGAATTAATATTGTCACTTTACATAAAATAAAAGAACCGTCCAAAAATATACTTCCAGTTATCCACTTCCTATACTTGATGCTATTGTTGTTATACATTTAATGTCTAGTATGTTATGTACCAATAAGATGTTATTATTATATTTTCTAAACAGCTAAATAACTTTTAGTTAAATTAAAAAAACAAGGAAAGGTATTTTATAACAAAATTATCTCAGAGGTTATGACCATAATTATATTATGTATTTCCCAAGGAATAAATCTCCTCTCAGTCTTTCATTTCATATATACTGAAAATTGTCAAAATCAGAACACAATTCAATTGATATAGGTTAAAATTATGCAGGGTAATTTTCATAAACAAAACATCAAAATGTTAAAATATTTTTACTGATAGTAAAAAATGAAACAAACTGAATTTAGGAAAATTAGGCTTTCTAGAAAGAATTAACATAAAAAAATCAAATAGTAATTGAGTAAACATGATAAAACCACAAAATAAATATTCAAGGAAATTTCAGAGCAGAAAAGTAAACATGGGGAATTTGGGCTTGGTAGGTATGATAGCAACAAACAAAACTGGCAATAGCAGAACACATAGTCAAATTTTTTATGGCCAAATAATATGAATAAAAGCATTCTTGGTACTTTTACTTAGAATAATTTTATCTGAATGAAAACAAAGCCAATAGAACATTATAATTTTAATAAATGTGAAGTATTTAATTACATGATAAAAATTTGTCAAAAATAAAACGGTTCATTAAAGGTTTCAATAATATATATATATTGAAAATTCAATAGTGCACAATTCTCATAAAAATGTTTGCATTCATACAAATATTTGAGATTCAAAATGCTCATATAGTGCCCATAGTGCAGACAAATCATTCTATACTTATTCTTGGTTATCATATATTATTATGGAATGTAACAGACAACTTCAGAATATTTAATACCCATTATTTAATCATTTTGCTTTAATTGTATTTTATGTCAGATGTCATAGATGTTGTCTACTGTTTATTATAAAATCATAATTAGCAATTAGTTTAGATATTTCTTTTTAAAGAAATAGAAATCACCTTAGCTGTATACAAAATCCTTGGCCTGAAAAGGGAAACTAATGCATAGATTTTCTAAGAATATTGGGATTTTCAAGGCCCATGCTGATCTTCTTCCATTAGCATCTAAGCATTTCTTCTCCTTATCTTTGCTCACTTTAGGGCATGCACAGTGCCCCCCACATAGTTTCTCTAACACAGCGAGCATGTTTCTATCTCAGATACTTTGCACTTGCTCTTTCCACATTTGGAAATGTTTTCTCTATATATGTTTTATATTATTCACTCTACCACTTTTTTCAGGTTTTGTTCAAATGGCATCTTCTCAAAGAGACCATCAGCTGAGCACATTAGGTAAATAATATTCTTTCCTCAACTATTTCTTTACTCTTCCTTTTTCTTCACAACCTTTATAAACACCTGGCATTAGATATTTATATATATTTAAATATATTTTTTATACCTGCATATGGGTGTTTGCTATCTTTCTCTCCCTGTAAAATGCAAGTTTATTGAGGTCAAAAATAACTTCATGTATATCATATGGTAGGAATTCAAATAATATTTGTTGAATGAATGAACTAATTAATCCATCTGAAGTTCTCTCTTTGTAATATACAATCATATTTCATCTGCAGATTACTAAAGGCCATTAGAAATTCAAGAAGATTTTTGTTGCCAGTAACCTCTATGGAGTACTTACTTCTCAAACAGCGATTAAATCCCTGGAATAAACATCAGCTTAGAAATATTCTTAGTGTCACAAGATGAAAAGGGATAATTTTCAACTAGTACAAAAGGATAACACATTTTTTCAGAGAACAGAAAATGATTTTTTGGTGTTAATTAAAATAGGACATTTCATATTCTCTTTGATATTGCTTTGTCATTTGTAATACACAACTTAAAATCTTCAATAAATATTAGACTTTTAATCTTGTTTATAGCATTTTAATAAAAAGCAAAAACTGTTATAAATGCAACAAGTGGAAAAGTTGTATAGTTCCATTTACAGAGCAAAAGCCAAGGTGTTTAAAGCAATGTCAAAGGCTGTTTAAATATATAATTCATACCATCTGTTCTGTCCCCCACATAGTCAGCTGCAGAGGTTTAAAAGTGAAAAAAAAACAGTTTAGCATTTCCTATCTCTGTTATGATTACCATCCACTTCTGGTTTCTTGTCAGGAAATTCCCCCCTGTATATTGAAATAACCTGAAAGCTGCCATTTACTTTTATTCTCTTATGATATTCTATGATTAGGAAATTTTAAAAACCATAAGCAAAATGCCATGTTTTAACTAAAGTGCGTGTTCTATATAATATCCAATGGTGCATGTTCAAACAATATATTAGAGGGTGGAATATCTTAAATATAAAGACATTTATAATTATTCATCCCAAGTTTCAAACAGTGTTTGAGTTAAGTTCCAAGGAAACACATACAGGAGATTTGTGCCAGAACTATTTCCCAACAGCAATATCAAAGAGAAATGAAGAATAATTTTCCTAATTGGAAATATGTGGGGAATAAAAGGTAGAGAGAATTTAATTAATAGATTTGGAATAAGGCCAGAACTGCTGGGTTAATACTTCTGTTTCAAAGAGTGCCTAGGGATCATGAATGCCTTTGAGTGGTCAATAGGGCTGGCAAATTTTACTATGGATTAATCCTAAAGCAGCTTTAAAAATTGCTTTAAGATCAGTGGTTTATGCAATCTGTGTCAAGAGTAATTTGATTTCTTTTTTGCAAATGATACATTTTACCACAATATGGTAATTTTGAGGAACTTACTATCTTAAGATAAATTTTCAATGGCTAATAAGTTATTTCAGAGTTTTATTAATTTACTGCCAATAGTTACAAAGCTTAGGGAGTGGAATTCTATAGTAAATAAGTTTTTTGATAAGCTCGTTCATATGTTTTAATTCTTCTGAATTTTAAAACAGCTATCACAAAATGTAATTTGGTAACTACCAAACCCTCAGCACGCATGGTAACATAATTCATTCACAATTAAAATGAAGCTTTAAAAGAACGTCATGCATATATGAACCATAAAAATTCTCCATTGTGTTTCCAGAAGAAAAACTGTTTGAGTTATTATAGGAATTCTGTGATCCTCTGTCAGTTGCTCTTAGCAAGTTCTTGCCTTATAATATTGAGAAAGTCCCATTCACCATGTTCTTTCCTATATGAAAAGATAATCTTCAGGATACAAGGGACAGAATGAAGCGCGAAGTTGTTTAAGATTATAATTAAATATCTTATAATATGAAATATTATAGATTATATTAAAGACATAATAGACTCTTTTGCATTAATAGGAATCTTTTGACAATAAAGTTAAAAATATATGTGATTTATTTAACAATGCATTGAACATAAAGCTAAGAGAGATGTACATTACTGCACTTTATATCTACTGCTGTTGTTTTCCTTCTGCAATATAAATATCAACAGAGTTGGATATTATTATTGTGGGAAAATATCACTTATTTGAAGACATATCCCAAATATTTTCATCAAACAATCTTCAGAGTGAGTGATGTCATTTTCTTATTTTTAGTTAGACTGATACTTATATCTTTTTGGTATTTTCTGTTACTACTATGCATGTACACATGCTCATAAACATATATACCTTAATACATGCCATTCAAGTTTCAAAAAAAACTTCAAAATATTATCTTGTTTAGGTTAAAATTGATAGGAAATGAATGAAGAGGTGGTACATGTGTCATAAAAACAAAACAAGATATGATATCAATAAGCTTCCAGATATTGTTAAACCTCTTAATGTTATTTCCTATTAGCATTCATCATTTTGTTTCTCATACCTACCACAAGCTTACCTCTTAATTTCCCTATAGTTCCATCAATACAAAAGTTAAACCATAAGTCGACCTCTATGTTCAGTTTCAGATCAAATCTCCAAAAATTGCATTTTGTCACTATATCCAGCTGCTGAAATAGACAGTGTTTTGTTCCTGTGTGCTGGCTTGATTGTTATTATGAATGCAGTAAATAATATTTCATGGCATTGTAAGGAGAAGATTATTAAAAATAGATTTTGTGAAGGTTTGACTGTGTTTGCACTGTTCCCTTAAAAAAAAAAAGGTTTGATGTCTGTGGAAAGGAGAGGTTCAGTCTAGAGACAATTTCAGCAACCAATGATTGTATCCAGAAATAAGGAGAAAATTGTTTCTTTTACTTTTAATAGACAAAGATAGCTTTCTTTATATTGGTCCACTGGACTCATATTTATCCATAGAGATGAGCATGTTTATATCCAATTTGAAAATAGCTTATGTTGCTCCCTTCTATACACCTCCCACCAACTTGCAAACAATCCATGCTCTTGGTATGAAATGAGAACTAAGATAAGTTAATTGATTATAAATGTCCAGATAAGGATGGCTAGAAGAATAAAATGGGGCAGGGGATGAGGGCAGCTAATAAATTTATGAACATGTGCCATCAAAGAGACTTGATTATTTTTTGCCAAAAATGAAACTTTTCATTATAGTTTATTTTACATCACTTAGACACAATATATTTGACCTCTTTACAAAGTGCAATTTAATTATTAGTATTTTGCTTTGTATTTCATGATCACCATATATTTTCAAAATATATTCACTGTTTCTTTCTGAGTATTAAATGTTTGTGTGGATCTGCAATATTTCTATAAAATCAGAAAATGTTTTATTTTCCTCCCAATATAAAGACATATATACACACATATGGTCAATCAATTATTTTTATTTTTTTTTAAAGATTTTATTTATTTTATTACATATCTCCCCTTCCCCCCGCTGCGGCGACGCGCCGAGAGTGGTCACTGCGCAGGCGCGGCTTTCCCCGCTTGTGGGCAGTCTCTGCGTCCATTCACGGCCGGCTTTCAGTTAGCTGGTGGCTGGCTGCGCTCCATCCACGGGCGACCTGCCCTGCCCGTGGCGGCTCTTGCCATGTCCGTGGCAGCTTCTTGCCCTGCCCACGGTGGCTCCGGCCCACCCATGGCAGCTTGCCATTCTCAAGGCGGTCTGCCCGCTAGGAGAGGTCCCCGGGAATCGAACCCAGGGCCTCCCATGTGGTATGCCGGCACCCTATCCACTGGGCTATCGAGCCGGCCCCACAATTATTTTAGATTTCAGAATTATACCCTTATTCATTTAAAGCTATATCTAATATTGGAATCTGAATTGATATTTATTAGTTTGTTATAATACAATTATATTAGACAACATGAAAATCTTGTAAACATGTTGATACATTTTTGCATATAAAATATATTTGGGGACTTAATCTTCTGGCTTGATTAATATTAATATTAGTCTGTTGAAGTCTCATTATAAACAATGAAAAAACTATATGAAAGAACTGTTAGCAGATTTTGCATGAAAAGAAGCACAAAAGTATAATTCCTGAGAGACGGAATAAAAGCAAGTATATGCTCAAATCATCCTGGCATTCTACCAGAAGGCAGTTTCCAAAATGCAAGCACATAGAGCACATGCTCTAAATTAGCCTGGAAATCTCACTGAGTTACCAGAGATAACCAGCACTCAGAGAGACTAAGACAGCTGGAAATTGTAGGGCAGAGATTCACCAAGGAGATACAAAGTAAAAAAGCCTCAGAGATAAGCATAGTGGTCCCTTTAAATCTTTGCAATATATTGAAACTGTGCATGCATAAAATAAAATTCCACAAGCAGCAAAATATAACTAAAGAAATAAAAGGATATTAAGAATACACTAGGTGAGCATAAATAACAATTTGAAAGCCTGTAAAGAAAAGTAACAGAGCTTATGAGAAAGAAAGACACAATGGATGAGATTAAAAATACATTAGAGGCACATAAAAGCAATTTGAATTGCTTGAAGACAGAATAAGTGATTTCTAGGACAAACATGTGAACTGGAAAAGAAAGGAGAAAAGAAAGAGAAAAGAATGGAAAAAATGGAAAAGTGTTCTCAGGGAATTGAAGGACATCACCAAACACACAAACATATGTGTTACCAGTATCCCAGAAGGAGAAGAGAATGGAAAAGGGCAGAAAGATTATTTGATAAATAATGACCAAAAACTTCCCGAACCTTAAGAAAGATATAAATATGAATATACAAGAAGGACAATACACACCAAACAGAATAAATTTCAATAGAACTACTCTGAGACAACTACTATTCAGAATGACAAATATCAAAGATAAAGAGAGGATTCTGAAAGCAACAAGAGAAAAGCAAAGCATCACAGAGAAACAAAACCTGAGAGCATAGGTTACCAAAAGGCTGGAATTAAAAGAGACACTAAAGGTAGTGTTGCAGCCTGAAAGGAAAAAAAAAAAAAGGGTGAAATACTTGGAGAAGAGTGCAGAAATGAAGATTATTAGGAAAGGTAAATTAAAAGGGTTAAAAAAAAAAAGACAATAGTAAGATATGACAAAGTAAAACCAAAGGATACATTGAACAAAATAAGTAGTGACTTCACAGTAATAACACTGAATGCTAATTGTTTGAGCTTCCCAATAAAAAGATATAGACAGATATTTTGGAATAAAAAAAATGGATAAAAAATGTGAGCTATCTATATGCTGTCTACAAGAGCCTCATCTCAGACACAAGGATACAAATGGCTGAAAGTGAAAGATTGGAAAAAGATATTCCATGCAATTAGTAACCAAAAAAGATATGGAATACTGATATTAATATCAGACAAAATATATTTTAAATGCAAAACTGTTATAAGAGATGAGAAGGTCATTATATATTAATAAAAGAGGAAATTCACAAAGAAGAAATAACTATAATAAAATTTTATGATCCTAAGGTGGTTGTCCTAAAATACAGGAGACACACATTGACAAAACGGAAGGGAAAAATAAATGTTTCTACAATAATAGTTGAAAACTTCATTACACCACTCTCAATATTGGATAGAACATCTGGACAGAGGATAAAGAAAGAAAGAGAGAGCTTGAATAATATGGTAAATGAACTAGTCTTAACAGATAATTATAGAGCATTACACCTAAAAACAGCAGGATAAAATTCTTTTCAAGTGCTCATGATCCTTCTCCAGGATAGACCATATGTTAGGACATAATAATAGCCTAAATAAATTGAAAAAGATAGAAATTATACAAAACACTTTCTCTGACCATAATGTAATGAAGTTGGAAACCAATAATGGACAGAAAAAGGGAAAATTCATAAACATATGGAGATTAAACAACACACATTTAAATAATCAGTGGGACAATGAAGAAATTAAAGAGTTCAGTAAATATCTTGAGTTGAATGAAAATGAGAACACAACATATCAAAAACTATGGGACACCGCAAAGACAGTGCCAAGAGGGAGATTTATAGCCCTTAATTCTTACATTAACAAAAAAGAAAGAGCTAAATTTGAAGATCTAACTGTACTCCTCAAGGAACTAGAAAAAGAACAGTGAACAAATCCCAAATCAAGCCAAAGGAAAGAAATTGTAAAGATCAGAGCAGAAATAAATGAAATCGAGACCATCAAAACAAGAGAGAAAATTAAAAAAAAAAAAAAGTTGGTTCTTTAAGAAGGTCAACAAAATTGACAAACCCTTAGCTAGACTGACAAAGAAAAAAGAGAGAGGATGCAAATGAATAAAATCAGAAATGAGAGGGGGAACATTAATACTGACCCCACAGAAATAAGAGAAGTCATAAGAGGATACTATGAACAACTGTATGCCAAACAACTAGACAACGTAGATGAGATGGACAAATTCCTAGAAACACATGAACAACCCACATGGACCCTAGAAGAAATAGAAGACTGCAACAAAGTTGAATAAGTGGTTCCTACTCACTTAAAATGAAGTTAATCTTTCTTCCTTATGCCTGACCTTTCTAACTACCTTCCCTGGAGAATAATACCCACATACCAAGCACCTTAGGCAGCCACACATTCACTTAAGAGGTTTTTGCATAGTGAAATAAAAAGAGTGTGGAGTTAGACAAATCTAGTTTCAGAATGAAAATTAAATTTATAGAGATGTTGTGAGGAGTCATTGAAATTAATTAATTAATTCATGCAAAATATTTTACTGCTACTATATATATATATATATAAAGTTCCTGGCACACATTACCTGCTTAAGATATTGTAGTTATTACCATTTCTGATTCTTTACTTAGGTTCCCAAATTTATACAAGTCATACACTCTGGCAGTTACTTCCATCCTCATTTTCCTTCCACTGAGAAATCTGTTTCTATAGTAAGTGACAAAAACTGAGAATTGGAGAACCATACCAGAAAGTTTTTCAGAAAGTTTGTCAATTTTGTACTCCTGACAGCAGTATGTGAGCAGATATACTTTCCAAATCCTAGACAAAACGAAATATTCTTTTAAGTATTTGTTTGGTAGTATAAATGGTTATATTCTATATTTAAAGTTATTGTCATTATTGTGACTATACAATTATTTATTAATCACTTTTATTTCTTCTAGAAATTATCTATCCAAATGTTTTTCCACTTAGAAGCTATATAAACTTGAACAAGTTATGGAGCCTAACTTTTCTCACTTTGAAATTGAAGACCCACCACAATCTCCGACATACTGCAAACATTCAAGAAGTGGCAGCTGTTACAGCTTCTTATCAGGGCTTTGGTGGTTTCTTCATTGATTTGTCTGTGTAGACAATTTAGATGAGATGGAAAAATTCCTAGAAACACATGAACAACCTACATAGACCCTAGAAGAAACTGAAGACCTCAACAAACCAATCACAAGTAAAGACATTGAAACAGTCATCAAAAACCTTCCAAAGATAAAAGCCCAGGACCAAACGGCTTCACAGGTAAATTCTACCAGTCATTCGAAAGTGATCAAATAACTATCTTGCTCAAGCTCTTCCAAAAAATTGAACAGGAAAGAATGCTACCAAACTCATTTATGAAGCCAACATCACCCTAAAACCAAAACCAGATAAAGGATACTACAAACAATGCAAAAATCCTCAGCAAAATATTTACAAACCAAATCCAAAAGAACATTAAGAGAATAATACATGATGATCAAGTGGGTTTTATCCCAAGTTTGCAAAGGTGGTTCAACACAAGAAAATCAATTAGTGTAATAAACCACATTAATATATTAGAGAAGAAAAATCACATGATCCTTTCAATTGATGCAGAAAAGGCATTTGACAAAATGCAGCTTCCTTTCTTGTTAAAAACACTTAAAAAATAGTAATAGAAGGAAGCTTTATCAGTATGGTAAAGTGCATATAGGAAAAACCTATAGTTAGCAGTATACTCAATGGTGGAAAATCTGAAAAAATTTCTGCTGAGATCAGGAATAAGACAAGGATGTTCACTGTCACCACTGCTATTTAATACTGTGCTAGAAGTTCTAGGTACAGCAATTAGGCTAGAAAAAAGAAAAAATAGTCACCTAAATAGGAAAGGAAGAAGTAAAACTTTCACTAGAAATTCCTGAAAATATCCACAACAAAGGTACTAGAACTAACAGATGACTTCAGCAACGTTGTGAAATACAAGATTAATATGCAAAACTCAATAGCATTTCTATTTATATACACTACTAATGAGCAATCTGAGGAGGAAATCAGAAAAAATTCCATGTATAATAGCTATTAAAAGGATCAGGTATTTAGGAATAAGCTTACCCAAGGACATAAAGGACCTGTATTCTGAAAACAACAAAACATTGCTAAAAGAAACCAAAGGAAACCTAAATCAATGGAAGGACATTCTGCATTCATGAATTGTTAGACTAAATATAGTAAAGATGTCAATTCTACCCATACTGATTTACATATTCAATGCAATCCCAATAAAAATCCCAATGGCCTTTTTTTTCAGATGGAAAAACTAATTATCAAATTTATTTGGAAGGGTAAGGGACCTTGAATATCCAAAAATGTCTTTAAAAAGAAGAATGAAGTTGGAGGACTCTCACTTCCTGACCTTAAATTATATTTCTTAGCTACTGTGTTAAAAACAGCATGAAACTGGCATAAAGACTAACACATTGACCAATGGAATTGAATCAAAAGCTCAGGCCCTCACATCTAAGTTCATCTGATTTTTGTCAAGCCCTTCCAGCTGTGTCAGAATAGTCTATTCGACAAATGGTGTGGGGAGAACTGGATATCCATAACCAGAAGAAAGAAAGAGGATCCGTATCTCACATCTTATATAAAAATTTATTAAAATTGGATCAAGGACCTAAATATAAAAGCCACAACTATAAAACTCCTGGAAGAAAATGTAGGAAAGCATTTTCAAGATCTTATTCTAGGCGGCAGTTTCTTAAACCTTACACTCAAAGCACAAGCACCAAAATAAAAAGTAGATAAATGGGACTTTCTCAAAATTAAACACTTTACAACTCAGAGGACTTTGTCAAAAGGGTGAAAAGGCAGCTGACTCAATGGGAGAAAATATTTGGAAATCATAGATCTGATAAACGTTTAAAAGCTATGATATATAAAGAGATCAAACAATTCAACAATAAAGACAAACTGTGCCCCATTTTTTAAAAAAATGAGCAACTTGAATAAACATTTGTCCCAAGAATAAATACAAATGGCAGAAAAACACATGAAAAAAATTTAACATCACTAGTGATTAGGGAAATGCAAATTAAAACTACAATGAGATATCATTCACAAGTATTAGAATGGCCACTATTAAAAAGTCAGAAAACTGCAAGTCTTGGAGTGGATATGGACAGATAGGAACACTTGTTCACTGTTGGTAGCAATGGAGAATAAGTACAGTCCCTGTGGAGGACTGTTTTGCAGTTCATAAAGAAGTTTAATATGGACTTGCCATGTGACCCGATCATACCATTACTAGGTATATGACCACAAGAACTGAGAGCAGTGACAGGAACAGACATTCTGCACAATGAAGTTAATGGTGACATTATTCATATTTGCCAAAAGGTGGAAACAATTTAGGTATCCATCAACTGATGAATTGATAAATGAATTGTGGTGTATACAATGATGGAATGTTATGCAGCTGTAAGAAGAAATGAAGTCATGAAGCATATTAAAACATGGATGAACCTGGGACATTTTGTTGAGTGAAGCAAGGCAGACTTAAAAATTCAAATACTGTATGATTGTGTTATGATGAATTAAATATATTGTGTAAACTCATGGAGTTAATAATTAGAATATAGGTCATCAGAAAAGAGAATTGGGGTAGTAAATGGAAAGTTGAGAGTTAATCTGTGCAGAATTGGTAAAATGATTGTAAATCTTTAGAAATGAATAGAAATGGTGAATGCACATCATAGTGTTTGTAACTAGCAGAGATATTTCATGAGTATTACAGTGGTTGAAAGGGAAAATCTAAGTCCATGCATTTATATGAAGGAAAGCTAAAAAATGTGACATGGGCTTGTATAATACAATGAAACCTCAAGTGAAATATGAATATGGGTAATATTGCATATATGTTTGTTTTTACAAATTATAAATACAAATTCACTAAAGAGAAGGAAACAATAGCTGAAAAATAAATTCACAAGCAACCCCCCTCCTCAAAAAAAAGAAAGGAAGCTGTAACCTGAACCATTCCCAGAACTCATATACTTTTAAAAAGTCTTTCAAGCTTTGATCATCCAGGATGCAGAGTAGTCAGGCATCCCTTAAGACATTCAAAAAAAAATCCTCAAGGGAGCACATTTAGTTTAATGCTGAATTGTCCTTGGGCTGATATTGATTTCAGTACTGCCTTTATAAAGTTTAAAACAAGTCTCAAAGGAATCAAACTTATCTTCCAATGTTTTAACTGCTTTAAAATAAAAACTCAAAATTTCCTTTTATAATGGAAGGCAATAACATTAAGGCATTTAACAACATAATATTTACAATTTCTGATATCCAAATAAAAATGTCTAGACATTCCAAGAGGCAGAAGTACGTGACCTAAAGTAAAGACAAAAACAAAAAATTAAAACAAACCCTAGAAATGATAGGAATAATGATACTAAAGTAAACTTTAGAACAGTTATTTTAACTATGAAAGAAAACATGAAAATAAGCACAAAAGGAATGGAAATTTTCAAAAACTCAGATTTTCTAGAGATAAAAATGCAATATGCGAAATAAAAATTTCACTGGGCTGGAATGACAGTGAATTAGATACTACAGGAAAAAAATCAATGATACTAAAATATAGAATCTATCCAAAATGAAAAACACAGGACAAAATGAACAAAACCTTTGTTCTAAAATAACAATTTTGAGTGTAATTTACCAGAGACAAAATTGTCAAGTCAGTGAGAACAATTTAATAAGACAGCTTAATAAAAAATTCACAAATATTTTACTTAGCCTATTAATTATTTTTCCTTCTTCTACCAAAAATAATACTCCTTTTCCCTCTTAAAATCCACTTAATTAACCTAACATAATATACAATTTGATAAAAGGATTCTCCTGTTATTTCTACTTCATTAGTGTATGAGAAATAACAACATATTTGAGAATGTAACTTTGTTGAGAGTTGAATATTTTGTATTTCACTGTTTAGGAAGGTGTGAAAAGCAGTATAGTATGGTAGATAAGAAAATGGATTGTGAAAAGAGGCTACCTAGATTTGAATTCCAAATCTGCACCTTCCTAGGTTCATGACTGTGGGTAAGTTACTTCAGTTCTCTGTATGTCAATTTTCCCACATGATAAATAGTGATGTTAATAGATAATAAATGCATAATTGTATCCTAAAGTTATCCCAAAGTTTAAATACTTAGAAAAATATCTGGCACAGTAAGCATAAATTAAGCATTTGCTATTATTGTGTATATCTATAGTTCTACCAATGAATGGTTATATGAGTATACAATAAATATGGAAGAGTGTAAATTAGGTCAAAAAGGTAATTAATTAGTGATGGAAAAGTGATATGAATAAATGAAAAGGAGATTCAGTACAAAAGAGAAAATAGGGAGCTAAAAGACCACTGTGAAATATAAATGACATGACCACTTACAGGTACTTCTGTAAAATTATGTATATGCTTTTTGAACTGTCTCTTTAATCAATCTAATGCACTTCATTTACTAAGACAATATTCACCTCTCTTATGCAGTTGTTTCATTAAGTGTCTTTGCCAGAGCTGCTACAACACATACCACAACTTGGTTTAAACAAGTATTTCAAAAAATACAGTTTTGAAGGCTAGAGTCCAAAGCCAAGATGTTGGCAAGGCCATGCTTCCTCCTGGAGTGGGTAGCATTCTGGTAATGGCAGTCCTCCCTTACACGATGATCTCTCTATTCCTGCCTGTGCTTCTGGTTTCCATTGCCTTCTGCCTTCTACTCACTGCATCTGAATTTCCTCTCTTTTTAAGACTTCCGGTCATGTGGATTAAGGCCCACCTGGCTTACGTCTACTCCTTAACTAATAATAACGTATTCAAAGTCCCTATTTACAAATGTGTTCACACTCACAAGAATACAGATTAAGATTTGAATACATCCTTTATGGGGTGCATGATTCAATCCCTAAGGCTGAGCATGGGTTTTGACTGTTCTGCAAGCTCTTGCCTTCTCTGGGATGTAATAGAGTTAAATTTGTTTGTCACAATGTGCACTTTATCCTGAAACTTCCCAACACCCTACTTGACTTTCTTTTAATGTATATACAGTAAAGTCACTCTTTGTGGTATACATTTTTATAGGGTTTTCACAAATCTACAGTGCCATGTATCCACCACTACGGTATCATAGAGAAAGTTCTGTCACCTTAAAAGTTCCCCTTGGGGTCCCTATGTAGTCATTTCCTTTCCCTTCCCACAACCTTGGCAAAAACTTTTAACCTACATTTATCTTTATATTTAACATGATTTGCTTACCACAGAATTAAGTTGGACCCACTTTTTAAAAAATCAAATCCAATCATCTTGATAATTTAACTGATATGATTAGACTTTTCACATCTAAATTATTAACAAGTTTGGATAAAAAGGTTTTTTTTCCTATTTTTGCTCTTCATCTAGCCTCTCTGATCACTTTTATGATTGCATATTATCTTCTCTACTGACTTATTATTTATACCTCTTTTAAATATGGTTTTAAGGATTTCTATAGGGTATGCAATTTACATTTTAGATAATTGGAGTTTACCTTCAAATAATATTATATTGCTTCCTGTGTAATATAAGGACGTTATAATAGCATATGATCCCAATTTGTCCCTCTCCTCTTTTGCGCTATCATATATCTTTCACCTTTAAATATGCTGTAAAGACAAAACAGGTTGTTACTATTTTTTGCTTTATTTAGAGCAATTAAATATTGAACAATTAAAATAGGAAGGTAATAACAATTAAAAATAGGCATTTTATTTTTCCTTCATTGATTTCATTTCCTGCTATTATAATTTATTGTGTGTATAGCTCCAAGTTTCTGCTTTATGTTACATTTCTTATAACTATAGAAAATCTTCCTTTAAAAATTTTTAGAGTAGATCTTCTATCAAAGAAGTCCTTGTTTTAGTTTGCTGGGAAAATGTTTGTTTCACCTTTATATTAAATATTATTTTCATGTGTGACAATTTCTGTTTTGACAGTTTTCTGTTGTGTGTGTGTATGTCTTAGAGCTCATATTTGTCTTTTTGCTTCAAGTTTTCTGATGAGAAGTCTGTAATTCTTGTCCATGTTACATTATAAGTAACGTAACTTTTAAAATCTACCTGCCTTTAAGATTTTATCTTTGTCTTTGATTTTTATCAGTTTGACTATGATATGACTAGGTATGTTACTTTTTGATATTTATACTGTCCATTGTTCTCTGTGCTTTTTACTGCTGTGTTTTGGGGTCTGCCACTGATTTTCAAAAATATATCAGACCTTATTTATTTAAATATTTATTGTCTTTTTACCTCTTTACTTTCTGAGATTCTAATTTGATATTGCCCTCAAGTTCTTGCTTTTGCCCTTCTTGAGGTTGACTGACTCTTTACTAGGCCGTATCAAGTATAATGATGAACTTGTAGAAGACATTATTCATTTTTGCTTTTATGTTTCTGATTTGTATCATTTCTGTTTGATTCTTGGCTATGTTCTTTATTTCTCTCAAGAAATTATCTCTCTGAGTTCACATGTCATCTTCTTTTTCCATCAGAGCCTTTAACCTATTAATCACATGTATTAAAATTTCCTGTTGACAATACCAAAAGGTGTATCATATCTGAGACTGGTTCTAATGATTGCTTTGTATCTTCAGATTGTGCTTTTCTTACCTTTTGCTGTAATGCATAATTTCATATTTAAAACCAAACACGTAGTTTAGGGAGAATAGAAATTGAGATAAATACATTTTGAACATGGAGATGAGCATGACTTTCTCTCTGCTATGCTCCTAGTGTGGGGGTTGTATTACTAGGGTCAGAAGCTGGACTGGAATTGAAGCTTGTTGCTGCTATGATTACTTTCAGTGTACCTGAGCCTTCAAATTCTAATGATGGTTTGTTTTTAGAGTGTGGTCTCATTTCCCAGAGAATTTTTGTCAATTTTTGCCTGTAGCTTGTCGTGGATGCCTTCTGT
>PVKH010000732.1:0-34907 GCA_004027955.1 Chaetophractus vellerosus | reverse complement strand
CTGGGAAACCACATGGGAGGCCCTGGGTTCGGTTCCCGGGGACCTCTCCTAGCGGGCAGACCGCCTTGAGAATGGCAAGCCGCCATGGGCGGGCCGGAGCCGCCGTGGGCAGGGCAAAAAGCTGCCACGGACAGGCAAAAGCCGCCACAGGCAGGGCAGGTCGCCTGCAAATCGAGCACAGCCAGCCACCCGTGAACTGGAGCCGGCCGTGATGGAAGCAGAAGCCGCCCACAAGCGGGGAAAGCCGCGCCTGCGCAGTGACCAAGTCTCGGCGCGTCGCCGCAACGGGGGGGGGGGGGGGGGAAGGGGAGAAATGTAATAAAAAAAAAAAAACTTTAAAAAAAAAAAAAAAAAGAAATATCTGAAGGCAAATGAAAACAAAAACACAAACTACCAAAACTAATGTGCTGCAGCAAAGTCAATGCTAAGAAGGAAATTCATAACTTTAAATGCTTACATTAAAAAAAGAAAGGTCCCAAATCAAAGATATAACCTCCTAACTGGAGCATCTTGAAAAAGAAGATCAATCTAAATCCAAAGTGAGAAGAAAGAAGGAAATAACAAAGATTAGAGTAGAGATGAATGAAATATGGGGAAAAAAGCCATAGACAGAATCAACAAAACCAAAAGTTGATTCTTTGAATAGATGGATAAAATTGACATAACTTTAGCTAGATAGACAAAGAAAAGGAGAGAGGTCACAAATAAATAAAAACACGAAAGTGAGGATATGACTACTGACCCCACAGAAATAAAAAGGCTTATAAGAATCTACAACTGTATGCCAACAAAGTAGAGGACTTAGATGAAATGGACAAATTCCTGGAAATACACAAACTATCTACAGTGACTCTAGAAGAAATAGAATATCTCAAAAGAGGAATAACATGTAGAGATTGAATCAGTCATCAAAAACCTCCCAACAAAGAAAAGCCCGGGACCAGATGATCTCACTCATTAATTTTACCAAACATTCCAAGAAATTAACACCAATCCTGCTGACACTGCACCAGAAAAATTGAAAGGAGGGACTACTTCCTGACCCATTCTATGAGAATAATATCACCCTAATGCCAAAGCTAGATAAATAAATTTACAGACCAATATCCCTAATGAATATAGATGCAAAAATTCTCAACAAAATTCTAGCAAACTGAATCAGCACATTAAGAGAATTACACACCGAGATCCATTGGGATTTATCCAGGATATGCAAAGGTGACTAAACATAAGAAAAGCAATCAGTGTAACATACCACATTAACATAACAAAGGGAAAAACATGATCATCTCGATTCATGCAGAAAAGGAATATGACACAATGTAGCATTCCTTCTTGACAAAAACACTTAGAAAACTATGAATAGAGGGAAACTTCCTCAACATGACAAAAGGCTTATATGAAAATGTCTAGAAAACTAAGAATAGAAGGAAACCAACATAACAAAGAATGCATATAAAAATCTACAGCTAACATCATACTCATTGGTGAAAGACTGAAAGCTTACACTCTGAGATCTGAAAAAAGACAAAAATGACCACTGACATTACTGCTATTCAGCATTGTACTGGAAGTTCTAGCTAGAGCAATTAGGTAAGAAAACGAAATAAATGCATCCAAATTGGAAAGAAACAAGTAAAACTTTTCCTCTTTGTAGATGACATGACCGAATATATAGAAAATCCAGAAAAATCCACAAGTCTATCAAACCTATTCAGCAATGTGATAGAGTACAAGATCAGCCCAGAAAAATTAGTAGTGTTTCTAGAAACTAGTAAAGAGTGATCTGAAGAGGAAATGAAGAAAATTCCATTTGCAATAGCAACCAAAAAATCAAATATCTAACAATAAATTCAACAGAGAATGTAAAACTACACATTATATAGGGAAAACTACAAAACATTGCTGAAATTAATAAAAGAAGGCCTAACTAAATGGAAGGACATTTAATGGTCTTGGATTGGAATATAAAAATATTGCTAAGATATCAATTCTACCCAAAGACATTTAAATGCAATACCAATCAAAATACCAACCGTCTTCTTTGCAGAAATGGTAAAACCAAACATCAAACTTATACGGAAGGGTGTGGTGCCTCAAATAGTCAAAACCATCTTGAAAAAGAAGAACAATATTGGAAAACTCCTACTTACAAATTTTAAAAATTATTACAAAGCTACAGTGATTGAAACAGCATGGTACTGGCAGAAGAACAGGCATATAGATGAATGAAATCAAATTAATAGTTCAGATTGAAGCCCTCAGATCCATGGCCAAATGATTTTTGACAAGGGTCCTAAGTTCATTAAATTGCGAAGAAAAATCTCTTCAACAAATGGTTTTGGGAAAACTGTGTATCTATATGCATAAGAATAAATGTGGACCCTTACCTCACACCATATAAAAAAATTAACTCAAAATGTATCAAACCTAAATATAAGAACAAAAACTATAAGATGTCTAGAAGAAAACATAGGAAAGCATCCTCAGGACTTTGTGTTGGGCTTTGATCCTTGGTTTCTTAAACTTTATACCAGGAGCACAAGCAATAAAATAAATAAATAAATAAATGGGACTTAATCAAACTTTGTGCATCAAAGGACATCATCATGAAAGTAAAACAACTATCTCCAGAATGGGAGAAAATATTTGGAAACCACATATGTGATAAGATTTTAATATCCAAAAGAAGTCTTACAACCCAACAACAAAAATACAAACAGCTCATTTTAAAAATTGGCAAAAGGCTTGAATAGAACTTTCTCCAGAGAAAATATACATATGGCCAAAAAACACATGAAAAATTGTTCGATATCATTAGCCATTAGGGAAATGCAAATCAAAACCACAACAGGATGCCATTTCAAACCCACTAGAATAGCTACTATTTTTTTAAAAAGAAAGAAAGAAAATAAGTGTTGGAGAGAATATGGAGAACAGAAATATTAATTCATTTTTGTGGGAATGTAAAAGGCGCAGCTGGTGTGGAAAACTGGTGGTTACTGGAAAGCTAAGTACAGAATTATCATATGAGCCAGCAATCCCAATTCTAGGTATAGACTCAAAAGAATTGAAAGCAGGACTCAAACAGATGTTTGCACACCAATGTTCTTAGAAGTATTATTCACAATTGCCAAAAGATAGAAGCAAGCCAAGAGTCCATCAACACTTGAATATATAAATTTAAAATGGTATATACATAGAATGGGATATTATTAAGCTGTAAAAATGAATGAAGTTTTGATATATGCAACAACAGGGATGGACATTGAATACCTCCTGTTGAGTGAAATAAGTCAAACACAAGAAGAAAAAACATTGTATGGTCTCAGTGATATAAAATGATAAGAATAAGCAAACTCACAGAGTTAGAATCAAGAATAGAGGTTACCAGGGGTTAGGGTCAGGTAGGGAATGGGGAGTTAATGCTTAGTGGGCACAGAGTTTCTCTTTGGGGTAATGGAAAACTTTTGGTAATGGATAGTGGTGATGGTAGACAGCACTGCAAATGTAATTAACACCTCTTAATTATATATCTGATTGTGGTAAAAGGGGAAATTTTTAGATTATATATATATGTTACTAGAATAAAAACTTAGGAAAACATAGGACTCTACAATACAAACCCAAAGTAAACCCAAACATAAACTATGGTCTCTAATTCCTAGTATAATTATAATCATATTGCTTTGCCAATTGAAACTAAGGACTCATGCTAATGCAAAGTAATAATAGAGAAAACTGTGCATGTGAGGGGAGATATATGTGAACTCTGTATTTTCTGGGTGATTTTTCTGTAAACTTATAACTTCCTTATTAAATTTTTATTGTAAAATATTAGAGGATTTTAAAAAGGAGAGAGTTTATATCTCAAAATATTAAACTCATATGAATCAAAATTATGGAAAATAAATAAGCACATATTCACAAAAAACACTTGTAGAAGAATGTTCAGACTCTATTCACAATAGCCCAAACTGGAAACAACCCAAATAAACATCAGCAGAGGAAGAGATAAATAAATTGTGATATAGTCATAGAATACAATTAGCAATAAAAATGGAATGAACTACCGATACACAACATAGAAAAATCTCAATAACACTATGTTGAAAAACAACAACAAAAACACACACAAAAGATTACATACTATATGATTTCTGCTTATATGAAGCTCAAGAACTCATAAACTGATATATGATCATAGATATTAAAACTATTATTGTCTATGATGAAAAGAAGGGATTGTTAGGCTGGGGGGGTAGTCAAGGAAATTTTGGAGATAATGTAAATGTTCTATATCTTGGTGGCAGCCAAATCAGTGTATCCATTTGTCAAAATGCATCATTTAAAATATGTGTATTTCATTCACGTAAATTTTATATGAAAAATTTAGAATCAGTGTGCCTTTACTTAAAGAGGAAAAATAGATTGACAAAACCCCATTAAATTTAAGAGTTCATATAGGAAAAAATAAACAATAAAAAAATAAAAAGCCATGTTAAGACATTTCATCAAAGGGGCTCTGTATTGGCAGGGTTCTCTAAGGAAACAGAACTGACAGGCAATATACGTAAATAGTATGAGATTTTATAAAATTCTCTCACTTGACTGTGGGGATGCACAAGTCCAAATTCTGCAGGGCAGGCTGCAAACCAGGGGATCCAATGAAGCTCCTTGATGAGTTCCCAGGAGATGTTGGCTGTCTGAAGTAGAGATGGGAACTCTCTCTCTGAATGCTGTATTCACTTCCCCTTTTAAGGCCTTCAACTGATTGGATGAGACATCACTCATTGCTGATGTGTGGATTTGCTCACGCAATGATACCACATCTGGGACAGCAGTTGCAATTGAAGTCACCACTTGGTTAAGTTTATGATAATCTATTGTCATCCTCTAAGACCCATCTGTTTTCTGCACAGGCCAAATAGGAGAGTTGAATGGAAATGTGGTGGGAATCACCACCCCTGCACCTTTCAAAGCCTTGATGGTGGCACTGATCTCTGCAATCACTCCAGGAATCTGGTATTGTTTTTTATTTATTATTTTGCTAGACAGAGGCAGTTCTAGTGGCTTCCACTTGGCTTTTCCTACCATAATAGCCCTTACTCCACAAGTCAGGGATCCAATGTAAGGATTCTGCCAGTTACTAAGTATGTCTATTCTAATTAAGCATTCTGGAATTGGGGAAATAACCACAAAATGGGTACAGGGATCCACTGGACCCACTGTGAGATGGATCTGAGCTAAAACCTCATTGATCACCTGACCTCCAAAAGCCCCTACTCTTATTGGGGGACCACAGTGACATTTTGGGTCTCCTGGAATTAATGTCACTTCTGAACCAGTATCTAATAATCACTAAATGTCTAATCATTTCCTTTTCCGCAATGCACAGTTACCCAGGTAAAAGGCCATAGGTCTCTTTAGGAAAAGCTGGGAGGAAGATTAACAGTATAAATTTTTGGCAGTGTAACAGGATCCTTCCCCAATGGGATCTGGCTTTCTCCTAATAAAAGAGACTCTGGGTCTGTAAACTGTCTCAATTATGGGATTTGATTAAGGGGCCAGAATCTCTGTTTCTATAATTCAAGTTGGGGTTTTGTTCACTCAGCCTATAACACTTCTGAATATACAGATCAAGTAGGAATTTAATACACTGCCTATCTATTTTACTTCTAGGCACCCCATGATCTATTAGCCAACACCATAGCTCTATGGAACTCAGACTCTTTTGATTGCTGCTTTGAGTCTGTCTTTCATTGCGGTAGCCACAGCCACCTTGTCTTTGGCAATTAAGTGCTGCTACTTGGCTTTTGTCAGCCTGAGATCTGATCATCCCCATAGTGTTTAAGGACTCTAGTTCCATGATAGCAGTTCCCAAAGTAATATCTGGACTTCAGAAAAGAGCAACCATAGAGCTCTTCAGGAAAGATGGAGTTAGTCTCACAAACTTATTTTTCACAGTCCTGGTTAAAGGTGTGTCTTCTGGACATTCCTGGAGCAGGTGGGCAGGTCTTAAATGGTGAATCCAGTCACGCATTCCAAGCTCTCTAAGCCTTTAGATCCCCTTATCTACAGTATATCAGGTTAAATGAGGGATCTCAATCTCAGACATTTCTAGGCCATCTTTTGAACCATGTTTCAAACCAGCCACCCGAACAAACTGATAGAGCCCTTTCTATCCCCTCAAGCTAGAGCATTAAATCCTGAATCTCTGCTTGGTAGACCCAAATCAATAAATTCAGCCTGATCAAACTTTATATCCCTTCTGCCATTATCCCATACCCTTAATATCCATTCCCATATATATTCCCCTGATTTCTGTCCATATAAACTGGAAAACTCATGCAGTTCTTTTAAAGTATAGCATATTTCCCCATGGGTCACACTTTTACTTCACCTTTGGGGTTTTGTTGTGATTTCAGTTTAGTTATAGGTCTGGAAGAGAAGAGGGATGGTGAGGGTAGGTAAGGAGAAGGATTAGAAATGTCTTGCAAGCTACTGATTCCAGGCCATTCCTTTGCATTTTCACCTGGTGAGACAGGATTAATCTCTTCAGGTGAGGGTTGGATGGCAGATTCCTCAGGACAGGGTGGAGGTTGCATGATGGTTTTCTCAGAGCATGGAGGAGGTAGAGACTACTTGGGGCAGGCTTGAAACTGGGCAGTACAAGCTTGAGGTGGGATGGTACCTGCCTCAGGACAGGTAGGAGGTCTGGACTCCATGAGGCAGGCTAGGGGAAGCTCCACAGGTTTACTTGGCAAGGTCTCAACAGAATTTAGGGTTTCAATATCCCCACCAATATCTTCATCAACACATCTCCATCCCAATCCTCAGGGTTCACTCCTTTCCAATCAATGCCCTCATTTTAACAGCAGTCACCCTGCAAGGTTGAGATTTTAGTTTCCACTGTAACTCTGCTACTCATACAATGAAACTGAGTCCAGTTTCCAGAGATCTCAAGTGTGTGGCTGCATGAAACAAGATTTTCTTTCAGAGCCCACACAGAAACTTTCACATCATTAATATAGTAATCCAGTTGCAAATTTGAAGCCTTCAGCTCATCCCTTTCTTTTGTGACTGTATCCAGCTTATTTAGGAATTATCAGCCAACATCACTGTAACTTAACACCACAAAACTCTGATAAGGTTTTAAAAACACTCTGACCTAGAACCTTCCTTCTAATAAGCATGGAAGCAGTCATATCCAATGGTGATATTTTACATATCTCTATTGCCAACTCATAACATGGACTGCCAGTGGCCTCTCGGTTATAGGAAAGAGAGCCATCAGTGCCCTTAAATCTAATCAGAGTAGAGAGTCAATTGCAAAAATCCCAGAGCCAATTCAGAAATCCCATTTTTAATATTCTGTTTCTCAAGAACCACTCCTAGTAGCAAACTGTATTAGTCAGGATTCTCTATGGAAATCTAACCAACAGGAGATATCTGTAAATGGTATGACCTTTTATCAAATTCTTTCACACTACTGTGGGGATGCTCAATTCCAAATTCTACAAGATAGGCTGCAAACCAGGGGATCCAATGAAGCTCCTTAATGAGTTCCCAGGAGATGCTGGCTGTCTGAAGTAAAGATGGGAATTCTCTCTCTGAATGCTGAAATCACTTCCCCTTTTAAGGCCTTCAAATGATTGGATGAGACATCACTCATTTCTGACGGCAATCTCCTTAGTTGATTGTAGCTGTTACCAGCCATCTATGCAATCAACTCAGTGATGATGAAAGTCCATGAATGCCTTTGTATTATAATTAGCCCAGTACTTGCTTGACCAAACAACTGGGCACCATTACCTGGCCAAGTTGACACATTAACTTAACCATCACAGCCTCCTTTCTTAATTTCCTCATCCTGGGTCCAGTAACTTGATTATAATAATCAGATATTGAACACCCAGTCCAGTATTCCAAATGTAAAACCCCTTGGCAGGATTTTTGAACTATGGGCTTTATAAAATAGAGAAATTATTAAAGTAATTGGATCTAGATTCTGTAATAAGATCCACAGCACATTCTTACTTTAAGAGAACTCAAAAGATTAGAAAATAAATTCTGACTCAAGTCTGCCATTCAACCATGCAAAGGCTGCAGGACAAGCTCTGACCCCATTCAAATTCTCTAATATGTGCTCATGTTGTTTGTTCTGATCTGATCTGGCCTCAACTCCTGTTTTCTCTTTCAAAGTCCTGCTTGCTGAACACTGATAGCTATTCATCTTTTCTTATTATTCTTGGAGAGGACTGCATGAGTCTGCAGGTCTCAGAAATGAGTTTGCTGTATTTTTGTCAGTCTAATCAATGTAGTTTGGCATCAGTGGTTATATGAATTCCTCTTTGTCCACTCTGTACGGGGGGGAAGACAGCTGGATAAAAGTAGTGAACAGTTCTTGGTGGGAAGATGCTCTTCCAGTTTGGAAGACAAAACTTTTATTTTATCACCCTTGCAAACATCCAGGAGGCACAGTAGCCAAGTTCACCACTGATATTGCAGTCCTTGGTGAGAGCACACATGGTGGACCATGTACTATATGTCTACATAGTTAAAGTTATAAATTAAGCTAAAAAGATTAGTCTTTATCTTCTTACCTATATTATACTCATGAGAGAATTAAACATATATATAAATTTATACTTTATGAATGAGAAATGACAAAATATCAATGATGAATGAATTTAATTACTATTTGTGTCTCACTGTTCTTTTAATGGGCCAGTAAAATTACTGCATGTTTATTCCACATAATTTATGTATTCTTTCATATCAACAAAATCACCAATCATGCTGTTATAATTGGTTTTCATATAATTTGTGCATTATTGACAATAATGATGTAAAGAATTTTAAAAAAGCAACTATGTCCCAAAAGCACAACATTGAATATATTTTTTATAAAAAATATAAATGGAAATAGAAAGATAGACTAAAATTAGTTTTGTTTCTAAAAAAGTTTTTGCTTCTAAAATATTCAGTTCTTTTAAAAGTAAAAGATAAAATACAAATTATAAATGCATAGAATTTTAAATCAAACATTTAAATAAACCTGAAAATTTTGCATTTAATTTTTTTTGTTGTTACATATCCTCTCCTTTCTGCTTGTTCTTGCTGTGTTCATTTTTGCGTTCTTCTGTGTCTGCTTTGTCTCCCCCCATTGTGGTGACACACCGAGTCACCTCACCACACAAGCAGCTTGCCCCACTCGCGGGCGCCTCTGCCCCGCTCATGGGTGGCTCTGCCCTGCTCGTGGGCAGCTCTGCTCTGTTCGCGGGTAACTTGCCCTGCCCACAGCGGCTCTGCCCCACCCACGGTGGCTTGCCCTCTCAAGGCGGTCTGCCTGCTTGGAGAGGCCCCCAGCAACCAAACCCGGGGCCTCCCATGTGGTGAACCGGTGCCCTATCCACTGGGCTACAGCCGGCCCCCTGCATTTAATTTTGAAACTTAAAATCATACTAAGCATTATTTTCAAAACTACTCACAACTCTGGTATTTCCATCTAGTTGTTAATATAAGGAATAGTACAACACTTCTTGGATGTTATGTGTAGACCTACCTAGGTACAACTTTGAGAGTGAAAGCCTCAAATAAAAGGGGCAGAAGAGCCATGTGTAGAGAACCTATAAATGAGTCTAACTCTGTTACACTGGGTAGAATTTAATTTTGCAAAGTGTTTCTCAGCCAGCATGAGCAACTATTACAAATACTTTTTAGAACACAAAGAATAGCAAGATAATGGGCACTCAGCACAACTGTAAATACTAGCTTTGCAAGCATTTATTGAAGTTTTGCTCTCCAAGAAAAAAGATTTGGCAAATTAATTAATGTTTCTTTTATCTAGTATATATGCTCAAGTCCTTGTGTTCCAAACCATTGTCCCTCTCTGACTTCAGCATAGACAGAACCCAGAAACCAGCATTGTTGGGTTTTGAGAACATAGGATAAGAGATATGAAGTGTTTCCTTGGGGCATCCCATGTGACTCATGAGAGCAGGTATTTAGAGTTACTCCTGACCCCAAGTGTCAGAGGAATACCTATGTCTTTAAATACATTCATTTTGTTTTTTGTTTGCAATATGTGGGCATTCTGAGATTCCAAGAACAGAGCAGAGGCCCTGCTTACCTCAGCCCAAGGGAAGTACTGATAGTGAACTAATGGTTCGGAACCTGAATGCACAAAGTAGTAGGGGTTAAGGGACATTTATATATTTAAAGAGGCAAAGTGTGGCCTTCATCTACATGACAACATCTACATTTTCCATACAAAAGGTCTATAAGAACACCAGTTCCAGGGGATGTTAGCGGGTGCTCTATAAAACCCAGAAGTTCTGCTGTTAAATATTAGAAGAACTGCTGCATGGCAACTTGCTTCTTAGGAATTCAGAGAACACATTATCATATTATCGGTTCAGAGAAGCCCTAAAGGAAAGAAACCTGTTTAACTTTGTTTCCCTAAAGCATTTGACCAATGAAATCATTTTTCAACAAAATAGTTACTGACATGGGTGTTTCTCAAAATCAGTGTAGAAAATACTGCTTTCACATTTAACTGTCTAGTCCTTCTGTGTCCTATATGTATCTTGAACTAGCTTTCCTACTGATGATTTCATTAACACAGAAGGAATTTACATTTCTATTGCCTAAGTCAGCAATTTCCAAGACACAGCAAATCGACAATTTTAGATCTCCAACAATTAAATTAGCAACCATTAAACAATGAAATCCATTTTAAGTCCAAAAAATACTAACTGAAACCTCTCTTTACTGTTGCTTTTGGGAACATCACAGTCTGGCTGATGTTATGTCACTAGAGAGAAGGCAGGAGGGATAAAGAGCATTTAAGTTCTCACCTGCTTGCCCACAATGCCACATACTTAATAGTGCAAATACTATTTAGTTCAAAGAGAGAGGCACTTGACAGGTTTTTTTTTCCTGCTGTGACTGGTATTTGAAATCAATTGGTTTGTCAGGGATTTTTCACCGATATTTAGATGACAGGGATCAAAACACCAATCAATCTCTAAAGAATTGACCTGTCACCAGCCATTGTCTAAAAATAACAATTATCAAATTAGAGGTAAACTTCAGTGATTTTAATTTAACATACTATCAGCAACTCCAAGTGACAACTCACAGAATTAAAGAAATTTACTACCTACCAGTTACAGCAATAGAGAGCCTTGATTTAACGACTGAAATAGATAAAGTGGAAGACAGTTTCACAGATGCAGCAGCATCTTCCAATGAGCTAGAACCAATAGCTGGTGAGAAGTGTTATAGCTGTGAAAAATAGTATGCCATTTACTAACAAATTTTCCCCTTGTTTCCCCAACTATGTTAGAAACTCCATACTGTTTTATTTTCAGGCAGGCTCCAAACTTAAAAAGGGAACAGGGACATAAGAAGAGTGATTAGAGCCTCTATTGGTTATTATATACCTGTGTATAAACTTGCCAACTTCCTCTCAAATTTGACCGGTGCTCATAGCCAGTTTTGACTGGTTTATGGTAAATGGGCCTAAGAATGAAAGAGGGAAACTCATTTATTTCCTCATCAGGTATTTGCCATGTTCTTTCTATGCATTTGCCTTTAACATTAGAAGACTAAATACCTCTCAGGGATGAGAATTGGTGAGGAGTAGGGAAAAAGAAAAGATGTCTGGAAAGAGAGAGACAAAAAACAAAGGGAAACTTCCTTTTGCTCTTACTTTTTGCGCTTGGCCAGCTTCAGCTATAAAACTGGTGAATTTAATATTGAATATTTATTTTGAAAATGTCAGAAATAAATATCATTTCAATACAATAGGTAAGATGATAAAGTCCCTATGAAGGCAAGAGAAAACTAGGATAGTAGGAAACCTAGCCTCCCCTGTCCAAGCCCCACCTAGCCCTCACTTGAAGAGTATTTGGCTTTCCTGTTACTTTGGTTGCTGGAATCTCAGAATCTGAACATGCGAATACAATGAAAACAAAAGCAAAACCAGGATTGAAAAAAGAACAATGGTTAAGCAAAGTCAGGTCCAACAAGGAGGGAGAGTCAACATCTGCCTTTGGAGATAGTTGAGCCCAGAACCACAAGTACTTGCAGGGAGGTGGCAAACTGCTCAGCAATGGCCTCACACCACTTGGATTTCGCAGGACCACACTCCCAACATAACTGGGAATCTTGTTCTGCTCGGATACAAGTTTCAGGTGCTGTTCTGGGCCTTGGAGAAGTAAGTGTCTTCCAACTCCTCACCATGCCTCCAGTCCACTTCCAGTTACAGGGACTGAAGAATTCCCTTGCTGTGTTTTTTACACAGAAAGCTTTGTGCAGATAATAAACCCTAGAGAATGGAGAGGGAAATGGGCTGCACTTTGCCACCAGAAAAAGTTCCCAAAGCTTGGGTGAAAACATAATCTACAGCAAACAAATAAAGAATACAGCTGGTGAGGTGGGTATGGGCTAAGAAGTGGAAACAAAAATGGCTTCATCTTTGATTCATGACGTAGACAATTTTTGTTCTATTTATTTTATCTCTAGGCAATAGGAAGTATTATTTTCTAGCATGTTTCTAATTTCTAGGTTAATTGCATTGCTATATTAAAATGTTTTTACTGCCCATATATTTTTTAATTTATTGAGGCTTATGTAATATAAGTTAATTTTTGTGAAGGTTAATTTATACATAGAAAAAGAAGATGGAAAGATTTCAGTGTGTTGCAGTTTTGGAACCATTTAGCTCTGTTATCTGATGCACGGGTATTTATAACTTCTAAATCTTCCTTGTGAATTGCACCCTTTTTCATTATAAAATTTTCTTCTTTATCTCATTATATGTCTTTGTCCTGAAACCAACCTTGTCTGATATTCTTATTCCTGTTTCTGTTGTTTGCATCTGTCTTGTTTTGGTTTGGCCACCTTTATTAGTCAGCCAAAGGGGTGCTGGTGCAAAATGCCAGAAATCTGTTGGTTTCTATAAAGGGTATTTTATTTGCGATAGAAGCTTACAGTTACCAGGCCGTAAAGCATAAGTTTCTTCCTTCACCAAAGTCTGTTGCCATGTGTTGGAGCAAGACGGCTGCCGCTGCCCACATTTGCCAAGGTTCAGGCTTCTTGGGTTCCTCTCTTCCTGGGGCTCCATTTCTCTCTGGGCTCAGGTCCTCTGTTTCCTCTACAAGGTCAGCTGGAGACTATCAGGCGAATGGCTCATCTATTCCCGGGGCCTTCTCTCCTTCCTCATGGGCAAGCTCCTCTGTGTGCTTGCTTCCTCTGGCTCCAGCATTAAAATTCAGCCTCAGAACTCCAACTCAAAAAACTCCAACTCTGTCCTAAGCCATGTCTTTTATCTTTGATTCCCCACCCACCAAGGGGTGGGGCTCAATGCCCTACTGATGTGGCCCAATCAAAGCCCTAATCATAACTTAATCATGCCAAGATTAACAGACCAGTTTACAAGCATAATCCAATATCTATTTTTGGAATTCATAACTATACCAAACTGCCAAACTGCTACACCACTCCTTTAATTTTAACTTTTCAGAATCAGTTTGTTTAATGTGAGTCTCTTGCATACAGCATCAATTTGGATTTTGCTGTTTGAAACAAACTGAACATTTCTTTTTTTAATTGGTAACATTAGCCATTAAAATAGTATGATGAGACAGATATATTTGGTTTTAATATTCTTGTGTTTTCTATGCTTTCACTCTTAAAAATATGTTTTCTCTTTTCTTGATGATATTGAATATTTGATTGCTTTGCTTTGAGTTTCTTCTGCTATTTTGAAAGGTTGTATGTTTTCATTCTAGTAATTAACTCTATATTGATAAATTTATGTAATACAATACATTCTCTGTTTTTATACCTCTTAACTCCCTATTTTGAGCTGTAATGAAATTTGTATATATCTTCACTCTACTCATTCTCTCTTGAAATTCCATCAACCAATTTTATTGATCTTACTACTTTTGGTGTTTACCAGTTTGTTTTTAAATATCCTTATATCTCTATTATTTGACATAGATTCAAATGATTTCTTTTGATCCCTGTCAATATAAGATGAGAAATTCACATCCTTATTTACCAGTGACTCCTTTTTCCACTTCCCTTCCTGAACAATGCCTGAATTTATAATTAGACTATTTTCATTTGTACTGATAAATACTGTTTTTCCCTGCAGAAAATACAGGATTCCCATATACCACCCTATTATTAACACCTTGCTTTGGTGTGAAACATTTGTTACAATTGATGATAGCACATTTTTATAATTGTACTATTAACTATAGTCCATGGTTTAACAGAGCATTCATGACATAGTGTTTTTCCATGGATTTTGTTTTTATTCACCAGTTTAAAAAAAGGAATGAAGTCTTGATACATGCATTGACATGGATGAACTTGAAGAGATCATGTTGAGTGAAATAAGCCAGACACAAAAGGACAAAAGGATCAGTACTCTTATACCATGTGTATTGGTTTCCTGTGATTACTGTAACAGTTCAGGATATTATCTTATGCTTAGTGGCTTAAAACCACAGAAATATATTTCTTCACAGTTCTGGAGGCCAGAAGTCTGAAATCAAGGTGTCAGCAGAGCCATGCCCCTTCCAGAGACTGTAGGGGAGTATCCCTTATATGCCTCTCCTTGCTTCAACTGTCTGCTGTCAATCCTTGGCAATCCTTGATTTTTAGCCACATTGTTCCAGGCTCTCCCTGTCTTCACATCACCTTCCTCTCTAGAGACGTCTTATCCTCTCTGTGTCTGCCCCTCATAAGAATACATGTGACTGCATTTAGGGCCCAGCCAGATAATCCAGGATAAGTGCCTCCTCAAGATGTTTAACGTAATTACATCTTTTGCCATATAAAGTAATACTGAGAGGTTCCTGGGATGTGGGCATACCTTTTGAGGGGCCTCCATTCACCCATTTTATCATCATCATTTGACTCATCAGCTTTAAATGATATATGTTGATCCCTGGACATAAAGGCTATGGAAATAGCATGCTTTGATGATTTCTCATAGTTACCTCCCTTTCCTCTCCAAATGTTTATTACTTATATCATCTCTACATCGTCAAGGTTTATAATCCATGACAGTCACTAATGTTTCACATTTACACAAATAGCTCTTTTCTTTTTTTTTCCTTTTGATGTAAATTTTCCATTAATATATCAGCTGAATATAGTTTGTCCTCTATAGTTTTTTCAAAAATTACTCAAGGAAACACTCTACCTAGCGTTTTGTATATTTTGAAATATGTGTATGTCCTTATATCTTTGAACAACAGTATGGGTTTAAAATTTTTAGATGACATTTCCTTTTGCTGAGGACTTTATAGATATTGCTCCACTATTAATTATCTCTGTCAGTCCTTCCTTGGACATGGTATGCTTTTTAAAGCTGTATAATTGAATCTTCTTTTTATTTCCAGATTTCCAGTGTTTGTTATTTTTTACTTATATCTGTAAATATTTTTTCTCTTCCATTATATCATTTTTATTCTTCCAAGCCTTGATTTTTGGTATATTGGACAACTTTTGCTCAATTTTATCTTTAGTTTTTTCTCATCATTTTAACAATAATTAACTTTTATTCTTGTACCCTCCTATTCCTTATTGTGCTTTGAGCACTATACATTCGTTCTTGTATAATTTTGCCTTCATTTTTCATGAATTTTTTTCACTACCTTCCAGAGCTCTGCCAGCTCACATTTCATCTCATTTTGTTGTCTTGCCATTTTAACGCAGATTTCTTGTATTTCTTCTCTGTGCTTTTATTATAAATTGGTGGTTGTTTCATGAATTTTTTTAACTCGGGGAAAAATATTTAGTAACAATATTCATCTGCTCTATGGAATGACTTTTTCCTGTCAGTGTAATTATTTTGTCAATTCTTTTTCCTGTCATATCTTCCCTTCTTTATCCGCACCTTTTATATATGTTGTATTACCTCCTTTAAGAATTTCTTATCATTGAATGTTGTGACTTTTTCTTGGACCATATTTGGAGTAAGTTCATGTGGTGAGGAGTCAATATCATGTTCCAGAGAACCGGAGTTTTTTACTCAGGGTTATCATAATATATATAATATATATATAATATAAAATGAAAAAAGGCAGCTTCATGGGTTCTCAGTACAGTCACTCTCCTACATTTGCTTAATAGACAGACAACTCCTGACAGTTTATCTGTGTGAATGCTCATTCAGCCCCACCTCCTCTGCTCTTGGAAAGCCCACTGGGTCTACCAGTGCAGGCAACCAAACCCCAGAGTTGCAAACTGGTGTGTGGATTTAGGACATTTAAAGTGTGATCATAACTAACATTGAAGAAGAACACACTTGATTTCTTTGAAAGCTGATGTGTCTCTCTACATCCTCTTCAATCTCTATTTTCTCTACTTTTGGCAATCTATTTTGTGATTTTGGATTTGAAAATGTCTTGGTTTGATTGAAGCTGGAATTTATATTTCTGGGTTTTGTCCTTTTTGCTTTCATTTGATTACCCCCACCTACCCTACCCCCCCACAAAAAAGTATATATATATATAAGGGGGGGGGGGGCGTGTTGTTATTTTCCAACTGCAAACTCCAGATAAAGCATGAAAAGTTAACCATAATATAGACAAATGGCAGTTTAATATGGCCACCTAAATAACAACAGTAGTAATAATAATAAAGATAGGTATAGCTAACTTTGAACAGTTCAGGATATGCCGAGAACAGTCCTAAGCACTTCACATATATCAGATCATTTAATCCTAACAGCAAATCTATGGAGTGGTTTCCACTTTACAGATAAGAAAACAGAGGCTCAGAAAGATGAAGTTATTTATAACTCATAGGTGATAAACTCATTATATAAATTCAGCAGTCTGGCCTTAATGTCTTCACTTTTGACCACCATACTTTTTTGCTTCTCAATACCTAATGAGGTAAACTGGCTTTTAAGAGATTCTGCGAGCTTTCCTAGGAGGCAGGGAGCATGTAATCTTGCTCTAACTATCTGAAGGGACTGTGTGGATGGGGTGGAAAGTTACTGACTGGTTATGATAGGGAAGTCCTGTCTGTGTTTAATGGAAACAGAGATATAATTTTCCAACTAATGGCCAAGATTTTCCTTAATAAGATGTCATGGAAAGTCTGGTAGTGGGAGTACCCACAGTTTAGCTCCTTTTAGGACAACTAGGTCCCAGGATTGTTAAATGAAAAGTGATGCCCCATGGATTGAGAGAGTTTACTTGTTTCTTTTTAACCAGAGAATTTTCTCATTGATCAGGGAAAAAACAATATGCTTTAACCAAGTAAAGTTATTAATAATTTATGTTCTCACCATCATTACCAATATGGCCAAATAATGCAATATTTACAATATTAGGATACTAAGCATATGCCAAATGATTATCTTTATTGGCTTCCCTGAACAACTTTATCCCAACCACAGTCTCTTCTGTAGGGAAAAAAAAAACAAAAACTGCCAACCAATCAAATCACCATTCCCTTGAGGGTCAACCAACTCATGCCGAATTTAGTTCTCCAAGATCTGTCCTCTTTATGCCAGAGAGACAATCTCTTATTTTATGTTCTCAGAGAGAAATAGGTCTATTTTTATGTTATGCGTGAGAAATTAGGTGGTTAATTTTCAAGGGCTGTTCAATAAATCCCAATTGAATTAGCCAGTATTAGCATGTGAAAACCATCAAGAGACAATGCAAAAAACACAATGCAAGATGAATACAAATGATTTGACTCCAGATCTTATCAAATAAAGTGGAGGACTGAATTAACTGGCAAACAAAATTAAGTGGAAATGGCAGTGTTTCATAGCTAGTCAGCTGTAGCTAAGAAATACAGTACTGAAAAATTTAGACAGCCATTCCCAACCTTTTACTCTTCCCATCCAGTAGTATCTCTCAAAGTGTATATAATAAGACTTAAGGTCTTTAGTGATTTGGTGTTAAGATCATATTTATTTAATTATGTTATTGTTATGACAATCAAAGCAACAAAAAATCTACTGAACAGCTACAGCATTCTATGTCAACCACTGTTCTGTAGTGTCCATAAAAATGAATTGATTATTTTTATTTTATTTAAGTCAGAGGTTTGGGGGCGGGGGGAGGTAAGAGACCATGGGAAAACAAGAGAAGAAATAGATCAAACCTCTCACAAGGTTGCTAAACTTGTCACATGTCTGTAATCTTCATGTTGGCATAAGAAGCAAAGCGTAGCACGATAGCATTGAAGTCAGACATTCTTGGGTTTGAATTCCAGCTCAGGGATAAAATTAATATTACTAAATTGTTCAGTCGGGGGTTAAGACAAGAGATGGGCTCTATCATTGTTATAAGTATTACTACTAGTAGTAGTATTTTTGGAGTCACAGTGACTATTTCCTGGGATGCCAGTGGATAAATTCTCTCCCAGATGCTAATGCCTCTACTCCAGCATAGAAATGGAAACAGTATAATTGATAAAAGTGACAGAATAGAGAAAGGGGGAATCCTTAAATGGAATTTTTAATGACTAGGGTCATCTCTGAATCATCAGAATGATTTTTCAGCTGGAGACACTCCAAAATAACACTCATTATTTTATTAATCTTAAAGAAGTTGCCAAGGTTTTGGAGTAGTGCTGTGGCAAACACTGTGGGAGCGACAAAGAAAATTCTAGGGTTGGGGAAGGGGGACAAAAAAACCCCTGTGATTGGAAAACACTTGCTTCTCATAGAACATGGCCTAAATCAAATGAAAACTGCCTCTGAAGTGGTTAAAAAGTAGGGAAAAGGGAATTAAACAAAGATTTCTTAAAATATCAACTCTTACCAACTTCTTATAAGCAATGAAAGTGGAAGTGTTTACTTTTGTGTCTATTCTCAGTGCAGAAGTTATTCATTTTCACCTGGAAGGCCAGTGTTTGGTGCTACCTAAGGCTTTTTTGCAGGGGAGACAACGAAATAACCTTCTATGATTATTATCCATCATCAGTATAAGCCTGCAAATCACATAAGAAAGAAGATAAGTCACAATCTTAACTTCTTGCAGTGTTAGCAATATAGGAATAGGAGACTTTGGATGGATTAACTTTTCCTTGCAGTCCCGTTCAAATATTTCACCCACGTCAACCCAGGCTGAAAATCTTGAGACGTTAGCTATGTAATTGCAGTTGTCATGTATAATTTCATCTGGTTCCTATGTTACGATGGATGGCCAAAAGTTGACAATCAGCACTTCCATAGATAATGGCCTTCAATTGACTGATGACATTCTGTTCTTGATGGATATTTAGTTTCCACTCAGTTCAAATCTTCCTCCAGGAAATTGGGGAAGGAAACAGGAGCAATGAGATGTTTCTGTACTTTCTTGCTTCCACACTCTCACACTTATGTTGACAATATAGCTAATGCTTCACTTTTATCGTCCAAGCTTTCAGAACCTAGCTGGTTCTGGCTCTTGCTTCATTCCTGATGAGCAATTCCTTAAGGTACTTGGAGACAGCGAATCTTCATGCAAATTGGCCTCTGGCAGTCAGGCTGACTGAGCTTTGCTGAGGTGAAGTTTAAGGCTAGAATGGACTCAGGGGACTCTCAGAGTAGGCTCTATTAGGGAGAACATAGTAATTCAAGTTGTATCTCCTGCTAAGCAATTACAGGTTTCTCTGAGAGGTTAAATATGAATTCGTGCAGGAATGAATCATTACACATAGGGAGTAATAAAGTGGAGGCATGTGCTCATAATTAGCCTACCACTTTAGTATGACACTTTAATAGAAAATAAGTGCCCCCCAAAATACAGAACATAACCTTTCAACTCTTCAAAATCAAATAACCAATCAGTTCATTGAGGAAGAAAGGAGAAAAAAATAAATAAAACCAACAAACCTTGTAACCAATTTTTTTTGGTGTAACGACTTTCTAAGTTTTTATTTTATATCAACTCACCTTCACTTGCTATGACAACCAGAGAAACCCTCAAGCATCCGAGAACTATTCATTACAGAAGTGTCCCCAACAGTCTTATTAACAGACTCCTGCTGTTGCTATTTGTACTTCTCAATGATTTTGTTGAAAAATTGTTCTTGGTCAAGTGGAAATTTTGAATTTGATTCTCAGCTAAAGGAGACAATATGATACTGATAAAAAATGAGCCACTTGTAGCTTGGAAATGTAGCCTTCACTTAGTCCCTGATTTCGTAGGTCATTAAACCTACCTTGATCTCAGTTTCCTCATCTATAAAATGTTAAAGACTCATTTTATAGGTGATTTTTAAAGCCACTTACAGATCTGATATCCTTTGATTTTATCACTCTATGGCTCTTTCATTTCACCTTTTCTTTAACCAGACTAAACCTATCCCTACAAAAATGCAGAGCTAGAAGTAATTTAATACTTAATCTTGAAGTAAAATAGATGTCAGAAGAGCCTCTCAAGATTCAAATTCACTTTCCCTCTTCTGCAAAGCTCACCCAATAATAACCCTCTCAATCTCCTAACTGGCCCCAATCTCCAACAGGTGTTTACCTCTCTCCCCCTGGAGGACTTTCTGACTTACAGATCTTCTAACTTTTCTTAATCAGCATCATAAACCATGCCTTTCTTAACTCTTTATTTTGGGGTTTTTGACTGTTAGACATTCAGTGTCTACCAGATATCTCTTTACTTTTGCTGACCATCAATCTACCAGCCCTACTACACTGCTATGAATTTTAGCACCACACTAACATGCAAGTGATGAGAAAGGAAGCATTGATTTATTTTATCTATTTTCTATTCCTTCAATTATTTGAATAGGCGTTATATTGCGCATGACAGAAAATTCAAAATGTACAAACCGGTATACTGCATTAAAAAAAAATCCTGCCTCCATTTATCCAGTTCCCTTCCACATATGCAACCATAATTTCTTAGGAGCACAGGTTTAAAAAATTTAGTTCCAGTTATATGGTGAGTGATAAAGCATCCTTGTGATTCCAAGGGTCAGTGTTGAGTGATGAACTGAAGATGCTAGTTAATATTTTAATCCTTTGGACAATAATTTTTTGGTTCTAGCTGAAACAGTTTCCTACTTTCCCAACTTCATGTAGACATGCACATTTTGGAAGATCATCTACTTGACCAAACAATCTGTTAGCTACTGAATCATCCATGCTATCTCTACTAGCCACATGCTGACCTACACTGTCAATATCTCAGGTTACATTTATTATTTCACCTAAATTAAATTTCAGGCTAACATTTAACTTTTGCAAGATCTAAATCGATGCAACTTGTTGGATAAAGAAACATTTATCTGTGTTTATTATGTGACAAGTATAAAATCTCAGCAAAATTAAGATTTATTTATGCCTGCTAATCTAATCCATTCTTCTCTAGCTATTCTGAGAGGAGGGAATTAAAATTGATACCCATTCTGGCCCAGAATCTTCTGACAAATGAAAACACTGACTTGTCAATGATATTGTCATTCTTGTCACATTTATTGATCAGTAAGTAGGAGGGAATGGGGAGAGTATTTGTGTAAATTAATACTAAACCAGTTGTATAAAATGAAAATCTATTTTGTGTATGTATGGCTAATTGTGCTTAATTTTTATATATAATCATTATTCATTATTTTTCTTTTTTTAAAGAGTAAAAACAGTCCTACTCAAATATTTCTAAGCAATTTGTAACACATATGTATGGCTGGGCTGATGGGCCTTGCTGCAAATTAGACAAAAGGAAGACACTGACACTAACAAAACATCCATGTCCAGAGGTATCAGAGAAATGAAATAAAAAGTACTAATGCTAAATATTTTCCCCCATAAATTTGATTTTTAAATTAATTTAACCTGGCAATTATGATCAGTCTTTTATGAGTACCTACCTATTTTTATGTAAGATGAGATTTTTTATATTGTATTTGTTGTGTTTTACTCTGGGATTTTTAAAATGGAAATTATTAGCATTTGCTGTTGAAAACTTTCCTCCAAAATTAGGGCATATTTTACTAAACCACCTGAGCTGTGGCTGTAGAAAGAACAGTATGTGATTTTCTTGCCTGCCATGACTGTGTGCAGGGAGGCAAGTCTCTTCAAGAACCGATTTTGTACATCTCTAGCCCTGTCATAGACCCCTAGCACCCGAGGTCTAGGCCTGTGAGACCTGCATATTCATGGCCCATTCAGCACAATCTCTGAAGGATGTCATCCAGGAGTTCCCAAATCTCCAGCTAGCAGCTTCTTTCACTGGCATGGTAGGGGCAGAGGCAGATTTCATAGGATCAAGGTGGCAATGGGAGAAGAATGTTGAAGGTACTCACTTTCCAGGATTGGTCAAAGAAAAGAAAAGGAGTGAAAAAATAAAGTTAGTGGTTCTTCTACATTGTTTGACTATTGTATAATGACAATATAGTTATATACTGTTTATGTGATTAAAAACAAATAAAAATTTTAAATATAGCTGATGTAATTGCAGTCATACAAAATGACTTTGGGCTTATTTGAGTTATTAAGATAGAAAAAAGTCTAAAAATGTTTGAGGATAGAAAGGAAAATGCTTATGAAGAGAAGGTAGATATGGAAATGCTAAAGAGGTGAGAATATTTTATGGCAACAAGGCCCTAGGGAAAGCTCCCCCTGGCAGACCATAAGATCCCAGGAGGTATGGAGAGCTTGTAACTTCTATATATCATTTCTGACTGTTGTTCTGCCTGTATGTAACAAAAACCCCATCTCAGGGGCCAAACCAAATAATGATTTATTTTCCTCACATAAGAATAAGTGTGTATTTTGACAGTCCAGGGCTGGTGCAGTGACCCCAGGACATCATCAATTCCCTTGTACCTTCTCTTATTCTATTCTACTGTCCATTACATATGGATTCTGCAGTAGTAAGATGGATATTCCACCTCCAACTTTGTGCCACTGGAAAAACAAGAAAGAAGGAAAAAGAGGAAGGGAGAAATGATTTTAGCAAGGAAGCAAAATATTTGGCAGATTTCTGATTCAATCTCATTGCCAGAACGATGTTATTCTATTACCTCCCAGGGAGTCTGGGAAGGCAAGTTTTGTGGGTATGCTCACTATCGATCCAAGATTGGAATTTGTTTCAAAAAGAAAATGGGCAAGTATGAAAATGGATCAGGCAATTAGCAATATCTGACATATTTCAAATCTCTGTCTACCTAACATCGATATACACACATTTCTGCCCCTTTCCCAAATGAGGTAACACCATGGTCTTACACAGCTAGTATGTCCAGTTCAAATCTCAGTTTCTCTTGGTGCTATCATGACCTCTCCAACAAGTCTGCATGTGGCTTCTTATCTGGCTATCCTGAATGCATAGTAAAAAGTTATCTGTCCCCAAAATGTCCAGTATGAAAGGAACAGGATAACAAACAAAATTGCCATTCAGGATAGAGTATTTGGAATACACATCAGCTGGGCAAGAAGAGCATGGACTCCTGCCCTGGCCACGGGGAATGTTCCTTCATTAGATGATCTATAAATACCTTGCCTCTCTCTGAGTATATCTCCTATGTCCATGGCCCTCCATAGCCCAAGGATTTGCCATTTTGGAGAAATTTCCTTCATGGCCTGTGGTGCTTCTTTCTGGAGGCTCCAGAGTTTTAGCAGCATACTTCTGGTGGAAGTATGTTCAGAAGCCTGATGATTGCTTTCCCAGGTAGGATACCATCGCCATCCACAAAAATCTTTTCCAGCCATTGTCTGAAAACTACGATCTTCCCAACTATGCTGTCGAGTGCCTAGCTCTAGTTCAAGTTCATCCTTTTTGTTGGGCTTTTCTAAAAGTGGTAAGCAGTAACAAAATCTAGAAACAACATACATTTTTCTACCATCTCTCCTAAAACTACAGCTTTGTTCAGTCTATGGTAAGTTTCCCAAGGAACAACAGATGGCAGTTAAGTCATATATTTAACAAGGATCACCATCTGTCCTTCCTGCAATACCAGGCCACCCACAGCCTGCAGCCCTACTTTCTCCACTCCACTCATTTAGTTACACTGGTTTTATTTTGTTGTTGTTGTTGTTAACTTGTAGAGCCCTAAATCCAGGTGCCAAATCCTATATGTATTAGAGTTATTTTGGGTTACATGAACGCCTGAAGGAAGATTTTTGAAGACATGCTATTATGGAGTAGGTGTGGTGAGAGGAGAATTACAGGCAATTTGGGGAATGTGAAAGTTTTCCCAGTGGAAAGGTGAAGGTTTATTAAGAAATACTCTTTGTGACTTCAGTTTAATTCATGGATTAGAAGGTAAGGACTTTGCTGAGTAGGCAAACCAGGGGCTGTCCAGTGAAGTGAGTAAGGGGTAACGCCAAGAATTAATGAGTGGAAGTGACACCTCAAAATACAAGAATCTCTGATGGGCCGCATCTTCATGGTTTGATGCATCTTCATGGTTTGATGCATCTTTCCGACAGCAGCAGTCTTCCCAAAATCAAAAATTGTCAAGTCCTACTTTCTCAAAGGTCGCCCAGAATCTAATGCTTTGCTTATCAACTCCCAAATGCCTCACTGCTCACTTTTCCCAATTCTCTCTAGTTGTCTTTTAGCTATAAGGAGACTATTCCCTGTAGTCTGCTCCCCATTCTGTTGCTCTAATCTGCTCACTCCTATTATCCCCCTTTCCTCATTCCTCAACACTGCTCATGCCATGCTGCTGTGGTGGTCATAAAAGGTTGTCATAGTTTATATGGACAATATCTTAGTAAAATGTCAAAAGCATGAAAGCATAGTATAAATAATTAAGTTGATTAAAAAAGGATTCGTTTGAAAATCTGTAGTCAGAGATGATAAAGATGCTTTGCCTCATTAGTTCTTGTCATGCTGTGTTACTAGACATCTGGCTAGAGTTCGAATGCATGTGATTTACAGAAATAATCCTTCCACTTTAAAAAAATCTTCTGGATAAGGTACCTTCCCCATATTTAGAAGATGATTTCCCGTGAATCTGTTTTTTAAAAAAGAGACAACACATTTCCATTGTTACATTGGATCTTTCCTCTTGCCACTCAACTTCAGTAATATTAAAACACTTCTCATTCTCCATGTGCACTGGATTGTTTTACACAACTGGGCCTTTGCTAATGTTCTTTCTTCTGCTTTCATTGTCTTTGTCTAGCCTGTCTTCAGCTAGGTAATTCACTGCATTTATTCTCTACTACTCTAGGGAGTTTTAATTATTTTCCCTGGTTCTGATTAAGAGATGAAGTGCTGTGGAAGCCTAAACTTTTCATATTTTTATTTCCAAAACTTTGCAGGAAGTTTTTGGAACTTCTTTATATTAGGGAAGAGAGACCACTGAGGCAATTTTATTACCATACTATTTCCCAGAGGTACTCTTTGGCCATCAGGTTTGGCCTTACCACCAGAGCAAAAAAGGAACAATTCTCTTGAGCCTGGATTCCCTATCATCAGCAGTCTCTGAAGTTGATGAGACAATAACTGTTTTTTTAATCAAATTGCATATATTGTTGTTGTCTTTTTTCAATTCCTGAATCTCAAATCACAGAAATCTACCTTTGTCTTCAGCACAACCAATTTTCCTGGAGAAGCATCTTAACCTTCCAGTTCACAAGAATGTTATAATATATATAAGAGAAAAAATATCCTTTGGGAAACCCAAAGCTTTAAAAATACAGTTCCTTTTTTTTTTTTTTTACCTCTTATGAATCTAAGAACAGTATTTCCTCTTTGCCATTATCAACTATTTCACCTGTCTGACAAATGCAGGGAATTCAGAGCCCTTAAAATTCTAATTTACCATTTTTTTTTAGAGAAGATGTGGGTTTACAGAATAATCGTGCATAAAATACAGGATTCCCATATGATACCACCCTTTTAACACTTTGCGTTGTTGGGGTACTTTTGTTACAATTGATCAGAGCACATTTTTATAATTTTTCTATTAACTATAGTCCATGGTTTTGAGTTCACTGGCTATAAAGTTTTGACCTTTTTGTAAAACAAGTACATGATTCTACTTATCCACAATCCTAGATTTCTAAGTAAATACTGAAATGCCTCCAAAAGAAAAAAGAAAATATGTTTTCATTCCTATTCTTAGACTAAACAAGGAAAAACAACCAACCTCATTTTAGAAATGAAAAACTTGATTTTGTGGAATGTTTTATTATTCAAACCATATTCCATTTGATTTTAAGTTCTTATCCAAACCAAAACTTTTTAACATTGTAAAAGGGTTTTGTGAGTACTAGGCAGAATAAATAAAGTGCCTGATCCAGAGCTTCAGTCATTGATTCAGCAAATATTTTATTTTGGGCACTCAGAGTGTCTTAGTTTGCCAGAGCTGCTATCACAAATACCATGCAATTGATTGGCTTAAATAACGGGAATTTATCGTCTCTCAGTTTTGAGGTTAAAAGAAGTCCCAAATCAAGAGATCTTTCTCCACCAAAGACTGTAGAATTCTGGTGCTGGCTGCCAGCAATGCTCAGGGATCCTTAGATTAAAGCAAACATCTTTAAGAGGTCCTGGGGCTGGCTGTAACCCAGTAGATAGGGTGCCGGTTCACCACATGGGAGGCCCTGGGTTCGGTTCCCGGGGACCTCTCCAAAGCGGGCAGACCACCTTGAGAAGGGCAAGCCGCCATGGGCAGGGCAGAGCCACTGTGGGCAGGGCAAAAAAAAGCCGCCACGGGCAGGGCAAGTCGCCACAGGCAGGGCAAAGCCACCACGGGCAGGGCAAGTCCACCGCGAATGGGGCAGATCTGCCTGTGAACGGAGAAGATCCATCTGCGCGGTGACCTGACTTGGTGCGTCCCCGCAGCGGGGGGAGACAGAGCAGACACAGAAGAACGCAGAGAAATGAACACAGCAAGAGCAAGCAGAAAGGGAGGGGGGGGGGAAATGTAACAAAAAAAAAAAAAGAGGTCCTCTTTACAGATGGGCTCACACCCACAGGAATGAGGAGTAGAAGGACTTATCTAAATTGAGGTACATAATTGAATCTACCACGTTGAGTATATGTCAGCCACTGTATGAAGTGCTAAGAATTGCTAGGATATTGTCCTATTGCTCAAGGTTCCACTTGCCTTCTCCTTCCTCCCTCTCAGTCTGAGGATGACTACATCTTAGGAATAGGACTTCAAAACCATTGTCATGATGATGACTGCATGAGTCTAACCCAGTCTTCTAGAACTGGACACCAGAGTGACAGTTACACAAGTGTATATACATTTGTCAAACTCATCAAACCCTTATGATGGGCAGATTTTACTGTGTACAAATTATACCTCAGTAAAGTTGAATAAAAATGTAGACTTCAAGTGAAAAAAAAACAACAACAACCATTTCCAGGGTTCATTATTGTTTCTTAAATAGCTCTCATTAAGGAAAGACCTAATTTCTTTTCTTTCCAAAAAGACTGGGGGAATTTATGTTCTTAAGACTAGTTTTAATGGACACATTTCTTATGCCATGTAAACGTTTTTATGTAAGTTGTACCACTTTCAGGATAATAGAGCATGAAATGTTATAATCATCAATATTTAAGGTGACAGTTTGACACAACTTAAAATAGATTTGTTTCAAGGACACTTGAAACAAAGCCTTAAAAAAGATGACAAGCAAAGATAATACAAAAACCTTACAAGAAAAATTGGTATCAATGTTAATCAGAAAAACCAATTATTTACAATGACATGCAATGAATTAAGGCAAGCAATGGACACACATACTAAGGCATGATTTTACAAAATTGACTCTAAATGTAAGTTGGTTTATTTAAAGGTACCAGGCTTTCTATGAATATGAGTTCTATGGGGAACAGGCATTTAATAGATTACATGACTATTCCCTTGTCACTGCTAATCAAATTAATTACTACTCTTCATTGAGCCCCTACCCTACCATGTGCCTGACACTGTACATTGCTAATACAACCTCATAATGATGCTAGGAATTTGGTATTACTTTTCCAATTTTATAGGTAAGAAGACTAAGAAGGAGGGAGTTTAAGAGTCTTGTCCATGGTCACACAGCTAGTAAATTACCAAGGTGAGATTCTTCACTCTACCTACACCAAAACATTTTTGGAAATTACATGGGGTACAAACAACAGGACTTTGTGCCTCCAGAAAATATATAGGTGAACTAAGCACACATACAAATTAGCTTTCCTTTGTTCACTAATTTAAAAAACATTGTAGCTTATATTATGTCATTGTGTTAAACACTTTACTTAAAATGTATTATTTAATATTCACCTTATGAGATCTATATTATAGTCAACATTTTACAAGTCAGGAAACCAAGGCTCCAAAAGGTTAAATAAATTGTCAAATGTTGTGGCAGGATATTTGGCCTTATTTACTGTTTGGTAATGTGTAAATTTTTTTTCCCCAACAGATAGTATGTGACTATGAGCAAGGGACTAATTTTCTGGGCCTCATTTTCCTTATTTTTGAAACAGTGGAGTGATTTCCAGGATCTTCTGGATTAGATGTCTTGTCATTATAAGAAAGACTATCCCGGTCTTTGCAACTTACTCAGCCTCTGCAGACGAGGCTAGTGGTGTGAAAGGTGAGTGCCTGCTGAAAGACTAGAGAAGGGTTAAAGATGGGGTAGTTATGTAAAAATAATATAAAAGGCAAAAATATTCTGGGTACTAAATATCATAAATGTGCAAGAAAAAATATTTTAATTGAGAAAATATATTTTAAATAAGTAGGACAATGTGTTTTTGAAATAGTCTTTAAACATGTATGGTAAATTTTAAGTAATCATTGATATAAATGAGCTACCAATCAATGCAGGTATTTAAGATACTGAGTGACTGTCTCATAGACACAATGAAAATATTTTTCATTGACTGACACAGCACAATGAAATGAAAATTAAAATAATATCATGACGCTTTCATTAAAATATGTCAATTAATTCTAAAATCACTTTCTCCTTTTTATGAACATTTCCTGCTGTTGATTACTGAGGTAATCCATCAATACACATACTTGTTTGTTATATGTAATAGATATTTGTTCTTTTATGAAAGAATGGTGATAAATACTGCTATTGACTTTTGCTAATATATGTATTTACTTTTCTTTGTCCTTTCTGGGCAAAATAACAGTTTATATAAGTCTCAGTTTTTCTCAGTGTTGCTGTCCCATGATACATTAGTGTTTAAATCATGGCCTAGATGTTTTTTAAAAAGTGATTTAAAATCACTTTAAAGGCATTCTTAAATTCTGTCTTGTGTGTACATGCATGTGATGCATGAATGTATGTGTTTATTTTCACTTCAAAGGTATGCATGTATCTATAATTAAAGAACAATGTTAAGTGATAATGCAATAGTGACCATATTTTCTTGTTTCTGATCTTAATAGGAATTCTTCAGGCATTTTCATATTATTTATGATTCTGGGTTTTGGTTTGAAAGAAATATATTTTATAATGTTGGTAAATATCTATCTATTCGTATTTATATTACTGCTTATTAAAAATGGTGATAAGGGAGCAGATGTGGCTCAAGTGGTTGAGCACCTACCCCCCCCCCCCACATGGCCACATGGAAGGTCCCAGGTTCAGTTCCTGGTGACTCCTGAAAAAAAAAAAAAAAAAAAACAAGCAAAACAGACAAAAAAACAACTCAGGGAAGCCAACGTGGCTCAGTGATTGAGCGCTAGCTTCCCACATACAAGGTCCTGGTTTCATTCCCCAACCCCTGGTACCTCAAAAAAAAAAAAAAAAGGATAGTAAACATGATGAATCCCTTCTTAGCATCTAGGAGATGATTATATGACTTTATCCTGAGTGCTATTAATAAAATAAACTTTCTTAATAGATTTATTAATACTAACCAGCTTTGGATTCCATACTCCTGATTTTACTGTTTCATTCTCTCAAATTTCTGCAGTATTCTTAATAATGCTATAATTTTTGCATCTGAAGTCTCAAAACTAGTCAAACAAGTAAGAATTCTTTTTCATTCTTTGATAGGTTTTAAAATAATATGTGCTTCAGAAAAAAATTGTCAAATTTTCCTTCTTCTCTGCTCTGGTATAATGTAAGTACCTTTGAGTGCCCTGAACTTGAAAGCTTTGTTGTAATTTTCCTATATGTCCACATGGACATAGTTCATTTTGCAGGTCAGCTGCTTGAAAACCAGTTTGTTTTATAGTAGATTGACTGTTTATACTTCCTCTCTTATGTCAATTTTGGTAAATCATATTTTCTTAGAAAATTATCCATTTCATTTGGGTTTCATATTTAGAGGTAGGCAGCACATCAGCTCTGTTCATTTTCTCTGATATATGTATTTATCCTTCATAATTTTTAATTTCTTTGCTTTTTAACTTACTGCTCTTCACATTCTCTATTCTTTTATTGATTAAATTAGCAAATGCTTTATCTAATAAGATAGTTTCAGAAAAATAGCTTTGGATTTATTTGTTCTATTTTCTGTATCTTAAATTTATGGATTGTGCTTTTATTTTTACTAATTATGCTTTTCTTGGTTTTGTTGCTCTTTTATTAACTTTTTTTTGTTTTTTTTTTTAGGGTATTGGAGCTGGAGATTGAACCCTGGGCCTTATATGTGGGGAGCCAGCACTCAACCAGTAAGCCACATTGGCTCCCCTGAGTTGAGTTTTTATTTGCTTGTTTGTTTTTGTTTTTAGGAGGCACCGGCTGAATCTGGGACCTCTATGTGGGAAGCAGGTGCTCAACCGCTTGAGCCACATCTGCTCCCCTTTCATTAACTTTTAAAATTTGAATTTTAGGTCGCTTACTCTCATTCTTCTTGTCATTTACTATAAGATATTAAGGATGGAAATTTTCTCTGAGCAATGCTTTAGCTGACAGAATATGTTCTGATAGGTCATGTTTTCATTATCATTATTTTCTAGATATTTTGCAGTCTGGACTTGGATTTCCTCTCTGAAACAAGACTTACTTAATAAGGAGATTTTTTTTTTGTTTATTTTTAATTTCCGGAGAGTAGTGTCTTTTTGTATTATCATTTTGCTCTTTATTTTCTGCTTTATTGCACTGTTTTCTATTATTCCTAATGTTTGTAATTTATTAAAGTTTTCTTGTGGTCTGATATGTGGATAATATTTTGTGGTGGTTGCAAAGGTTTTTGAAAATAAGATGTATGTTATTTTCAGGGTACATAATTTGATATAAATTATATATATCAATTATATATATTTGATAATTATTATTATTGACATTATTTAGTATTTCTATAGATTTATTTTATCTGCTTGACTGTTAATAGACTAAGAAATAAAGTATCCTACTAAAATTGTTCCATATTTCTCCTTTTATTTCATTAGTAAAAATGCATAGATATTCCTGTTACATATTCATTGTAAATTGGACTTTTTGGTTATTATACAGTGTCATTTTTATCTAACTTAAGGCTTTGAGGCAGAAAATCAACTTTAACTGAAATTAAGATCATAATCCCAGTTTTATTTTTGTTTGTATTTGATATGCCTTTGCTCATCCTTGTGAGTTACTGTATTTTAGGTATATTTCTTGCTATAAAGCAAGTTTGGCTTTCTTTTGTAATCTAATCCAAAAGGCATTTTCTTTAGTTATCCATTAATATTTTTGATATGACAGGGTAGAGCCGGTCTTAATGTTACAGAGGTCCACATTCCCTTACCCACAATTAAGAAAGCCAAAAGGCTCTAAATATTGAAAGTATTTTGTTAATTCATTTGATGGCAAAATTTAAACCAAAATGTTAAGAGCTACTTATAATAATTGTTTATCCCAATTTCTTTGAATATAAAAAGTTTGGCTACAAAATTTCCTCCAGATCCCATGAGGAATGTTGAAAAATATATGGCATCTGCACCATATTGTCCATCAGAAATCTAAACATTTCTGAAGGCCAAAATATAGCAGATCCAAGGGAATTTGGAAAAGGAATTTTGGACCTGTTTAATATAATATTTTCATTTTTTATAGCTTTAAAAAATAGTTTCATTCTTTGGTCTGTTTGCTCTGTTTTTGTATTCATTTCTTCTGATAATTAAGAACTTTTATACTTCTGTCCTAACAATCACCTTTATTATGTGATATAATACTCTTAATCTTCTATTTCTTTAGGTTATATTGATTCATTTCTTTACGTGAGTAATGAAATGTGTATTTCTTCTTCTTCTGCCCTCCCACTGCCTCCTTCACCAACCAATGTAGTCAATACACTTTTCTAGTATTTAACTTTGTAATTGTAAATATATTCCATAAGAGTGTTCTGCAATGCAGATACTAACTTGTTCTGTTTCCATAAAGGCAGGCTGTTGTAAAGAAGTGCGTAGGGTCTGAAATCTTTCCCTATTTGAAAGCTAAAATGAGTTTGTCAGAGTTTCATGGATGCTAGTAGAAGACACATGATGCCTAAATAAAAACAAAGGATAGACTGTTACTCAAATCGATAGCAGTGGCCATAGTATATATATTTTTGCACTGGAACCCTGGGCTTTAGTTCTCACAGGGTGATGCAAAGAAGGCCACATGGCACCACACAATCAGTGGCTTTCATTATAGGACAGGAACCCTAAGCACAGGAGAACTCAGTCTTTTCTAATGGACAGTAAGCTGAGCTGCCCTTTACTGGGGAGGTGTAATGGTTTGAGTTTGATTTAATTATGAATTCCAAAAATATAAATTAGATTATGTTTGTAAACTAATCTGTTCATCTGGGCATGATTAAGTTATGAGTAGGGCATTAACTGCCACGTCAGTGAGACGTTGAGCCCCACCCCTCGGTGGGCGTGGTCTCAAGTATAAAAGGCTAGACAAGAGGCAACAGAGCAAGCAGATTGAGAGAAGCAGATTGAGAGAAGAGATTTGGAGAAGGAGATTTGAAAAGCAGTTCTGATGTTGGGGTGAGCCGTTCACCCGATAGTCTACAGCTGGCCTTGTGGAGAGACGCAAAGCATAGAAAGCCTCATTGTCTACAGCTGAACTCTTGAAGGAAACAGAAGCTAAGCCCGGAGAGAAATGCAGCCCCGGGAACAGAGGAACACAGAAGCCTGAACCCTGGAGACGTTGGCAGCCATCTTGCTCCAACACGTGGACTTTGGTATGGGAAGAAATTTATGCTTTGTGGCCTGGTAACTGTAAGCTTCTACCCCAAATAAATACCCTTTATAAAGACCAACCAATCTTTGGTATATTTCAAAAGGCACACCTTTGGCTGACCAAAACAGGAGGCATTAACTTTTTACATTGCACACTGATCATGTCTACCTTCTGCTCCAGAGGGAGACACTAGGACTATCTTCCAGAGTTACTTATTGTACAAAAATTCTTGAAGCCTAGAACAAAGTCAGTGCTGCTGCAAGACAAGCAGAAACACGAGAGCCCCATGGAAAATTACTTTCTCCTAACATCCACCCCTTGTCTCTATACCACCTTGGCCTCTGGCAAATTTTCCCGTAAGTGTTCTACTCCACAAGCCACTCTATTTAATCTGGGACTAAATCATTTTAATTTGTCTCTCACAACAATTAATTGAGGCTAGTGTCAAAAGGACCTCAAGTTGCAGGATGAGGCCTGCCTGCAGTACTGACCTCAACCACACACTGCCTCTTCCCTCGAGGCCCTCCCAATTCCCCAGGGCCCTGGACCCAACGGCTCTATAAATCCCATAAACCACTGGGGGCTGCCTTAAAATGCCAGATGACTTTCTCCTCAAGTTTCTGCACTGACCTTTCCATTTAGCCTGAGGCATTAATTCATGTACAGCGGGAAGTCTTAGCAGTTGCACAGACTTTACCTTAGCCCACAAAGGGGAAATCTAGGGCAATTCTTTCATCCCTAACAACCTTGGCCAGTGAGTTGAGGTTGAAATGAATGATTTTCATGTCTGAGGTGGTATCATTGATCACTTCAGCTAATGTTAGGGACAAGTTATGAAGCACCTTTTCTAACTGAATAAATACCATCACAGAGATAACTGCCCCAGGAAATCCCTCCAGGGAGCTCCCCACTGAACCCTCCCCAAGGGAAGTCCCATTTTGGATAGACCTTCCCTATCTTCTTGGATCTACACTCCTTGGAACCAAGCTGGGTAAGGGAAAGATTCTGCCACTAGCTTGTGCACCATTCACTCTCTGAAGAGTAAACAAAATTTTTGTTATGCACATCAGGGAGGGGCCCTCACTGTAGAAACTGTATTTCTGCTGGCTTTCTCTGAAAGCTGCTGCCTCCTCTCTCTGCCATGTCTTTTCTCTGCTTCCTTCTGCATGTCTGCCTCCTTCCTTTACCTCCACTTCTTTTATTGAATTCATTTCATGTATTTTGTGTCCAGAGTTTTAGCTGAATTTGAGTTTTGCTAAAAATAGTTGTTTTGCATTCTTGATCTTTTGGAAGTTGTTACAGTTTGATGTAATTATGAATTCCAAAAATCGATATTGAATCATGCTTGTAAACTGATCTGTTCATCTGGGCATGTTTGGGTTATGATTAGGGCATTGACTGGGCCACATCAGTAGAGCATTGAGCCCCGCCCCAGAGTGGGTGTGGTCTCAAGTATAAAAGGCAAGGCAAAAGACAGAGGGAGCAGATTGAGAGCAGATTTTTGAGAAGCAGTTCTGATGTTGGAGAGGACGCCCCAGGAGGAGAGAAGTGAGCCGTTTACCTGATAGTCTACAGCTGACCTTGTGGAGCAAGCAGAGAAGCTAAGCCCGGTGAGAAACACAGCCCTGGGAAGAGAGGAACCCACAAAGCCTAAACCCTGGCAAACGTCAGCAGCTGTCTTTTACTCCAACATGTAACTATGGACTTTGGTGAGAGAAGAAATGTATGCTTTGTGGCCTGGTAACTGTAAGCTTCTCCCCTAAATAAATACCCTTTATAAAAACCAACCAATTATTAGTATATTGCAAAGGCACCCCTTTGGCTGACTAATGCA